>JAKSZP010011012.1:0-67053 GCA_022478985.1 Massospora cicadina
TTTCCTATATTTGTAACGGAAGATTCTTTATTTTTTAATTATTTCCACTTGGTTTTATTGCACTATATGAGTTACCTTGTGGTTTCATATAAATTGATTCTGATGTATACTTTGACCTACCAGTTTTCTATAGTTCAGAGGTCTTATTTTTCTTAAGTCTTAACCATTTATTTTGGTTTAGCAGTCCCTTTATAGGACTTAATCAAATTATCAGCATAACCATCTCAATGGTTCAGAAGTCCTTTAGGAACATTCTTTTTAATATCTTTTTCTTTGATACATTGATTTAAGTATTTAGCATGGGCTCAATTCACAATCCTTCCATCCAAGAGGTTCTTGATTATATATAGGCGTCAGTCACCAACTTGACAATAATTCTAAACGGACATGAATACAATGCATCTGCTTGTTTCTTCTTCTAAAACAATACATATCACAATAGGCAACTTTATAGCCTATTTGGCATTCTGATAATTCCAGTTGGTTCTTATCATCTGTTATTTTTGCCTTAAATCTCTTTTTCAAGGTTATATCAATTAATTGTTATCAATCTCAATCAGGATATTTGACAGTCAGATCAGGTACTGCTCAACAAACATCCCTGATGTTGGTTTAACCACAGAATATAGAATTGGCAGTGATGCAGCCTTCCTTCTGTATAGTAATTCAAATGGCATTTTTCCTGTTGCCTTATAGTGACTTATATTATATGTAAACATCACCACACTGAGGTATGTCCCCATGCGGAAGTTCTCCCTGTGACCAGCTTCCTCAAAGCCGAGGCCATATTTCCATTAACCTGTTCTACTAGTCTGTTTTTCCTCCATCCAGTAAGGTACAGACACAACTCCAAAGATTACCATTATCTTGCTCAAACTTGAGATCACGTGGGATTTGGAATTTGTTCCATTGTCACTCAAAAAGAC
The DNA here is from genome assembly GCA_022478985.1 of Massospora cicadina. Lineage (NCBI taxonomy): Eukaryota > Fungi > Entomophthoromycota > Entomophthoromycetes > Entomophthorales > Entomophthoraceae > Massospora > Massospora cicadina. Next base: position 927 of record JAKSZP010011012.1, read on the forward strand.
TTGTGGGCATCCATGGAAGTAACAGCTTTATCCATCATAAATATTTCAGTCCTTGCAGCGTCCACTTTTTCCAGGGCCTTCGTATATACCCATCTAATCAGATGGTTGATCACAACTATGATGTATGTGACCCCCCCTGTACTCATGGTTAATGGTCCCATCATGTAATGGACACTGTATGCCAGGTAAATCCTGGGAGGACCAGTTGATATTCAATTATGTTCTTGTGAGGCTTGTGCAACTGGCACTCCACACAACAAGCCAGATAAACTCTGCTACACCATAGTTGATAAACTCCCATTAGTAGTTTTGGCGAATGTGATTGATCATCTTTCTCAGGCCTCCATTCCCAACAACCTTATGTGCAGCTTGAACGATTGTTAATAATTCTGAAGGTCTTATGAATGATATCGTTCTCTGTTGATCATCTTGAAGACTTATCCATTCCTGGTATTGATGTTTTCTATTGCTTTCCAAAGTGAACCTTTGATTTCTCAAGGCACATTCCATATTTCTCCTTTGACCATTATCTATAATAGCTCATCTGCTTGCTGGTATACCACCTAAAACATTGGTAACCTCAATAAGCCATCCTCATTCTGATGAGAAGCTCCTGCTCAGTGGACTATCTCATAATCATAAGCCTGTAGCTTCAATGCCCATCATGCCAAGTATCTTTACTGTTCTCATAAGTTATGCAGCCAACGCAGCGAGGAGTGGTCAGTAACAACTTTAAGTGTGCTCCATAAATATACACCCAAAACTGTTTCATGCATAAATTAACTGTAAGGCATTCACACTAAGTAACGGTGTTATCCCTTTTGGCTTCTAATAAAGTCTGGCTCACATAAGCTACTGGATGCTCATCTCCACGCTCATCTACTTGGCTCAGTATGGCGCCAATCGCCGTTAATGAGTATCAGTTTGGACTAAAACTCTCAATTAAAATTTGAATATTTCAATATTGGAGAATCCATCAGATACTGGCATAAATCAGCAAAAGAACTCTGGGCCTCTTCATTCCAAATTAATCATCTTTTGGATACTTCAGCAAATAAAAAAGAGGCTTGGAAATCAATGCAAAATCTTGTATGAATCTTAAGTAGTATCTGACCATCCCAAGAAACACTTGAATATCTTGGACACTTCTTGAAATGGACATTTTATCTATTGCCTCAATTTTCTGGAGTTGCGGCTGCAGTCCATTAGAGTTGATAACGAATCCCAGATATTCCAACTATTTTTTGAAGAAGTAGCACTTCCTCGGCTTGATCTTCAGATTAGCCATGGAAAGTCTCTAAAGACGTCTTCCATGTGGTGTAAATGGTCAGTAAATGTCCTAGTGAACACATATATATCGTCCAAGTACACCAGGATGCATGCCAACTTCATGTCACTAAGATGGCGTCCAAAGCCCTCTACAACGTCGCAGGCGTATTGCATAGAACTTGGTGCATCCTCATCAGTTATTAGAGCCCCTGCGCGGTGATATTTGTACATTTCTCCTGGTCTTCCATTGGCAAATTGATTCGCCAATATTCCAATATCAGATCCATTGCGGAGAAATACTTCATTTATCCCAACTGATCTAATACATCATCAATTTGTGGTAAAATATGGATTCTTCTTCGTTATATTAATCAGCTTTCTGATAAATTGATTATCACCCAATTAGAGCCATCCTTCTTATTCACAATCAGGATAGGGCTTTCCCAGGGACTTGATGATAGAACTAGAAGTCTAAGCTTCACTAGTTTGCTGATCTCTTCTTCCATTACTTCTTCAGCCGCCTTTGACCATCAAATTGGTCTCATCCTTATTGGCAAATCTTCCCCAGTGTTGACTTTGTAAATGACATTCCTCGCACATGACAAATTGTGGTTGTCCTGAGCAAATACTTCCCAATACTTGTCAAAAAATTTAAGCACCTCTTTCTGATGTCTGTCCATCAGATCAGCGAGTGACTCTTGATTAACCTGTAGATTGATGTTTTCAGTTACCCCTGCAGTAATCCCATATCACCAAGGGTCCTGAAATTGTGGAATTTCCTCAATTCCGCCGTTGGGATAAATGAACAAATGCAACGATATAATTCTTCTTAATCTTCACTGGTATATAAAAATTCGCCATGTGAACTCAAATTTCTCCATGGTCCAGCATAAATATTCCAGGAGCCACCCACAGATCTACTCTGGACTTCTTCCAGGGGCTTTCAATTTCTCCATATAGCAGCTCAGGTATCTTCAAAATCAAAACCATGTCAACTATGATCTGGATCCCACTGGTATGGTCCTCAAATTCTTGATCCTCAACAGAATTCCCCAGTTTTCCAGGATTTCCATCGGCATTTCTCATCATTTTTACCCAACTAATTGGTAGAAAATCGATAATGCCATAATTGCAGATCAGATTGATGAAATTATTCCTCATGGTTAGTGGTGTCCCCCCCATCACTCTGATAAACTAATGGTAACGTCTGACCCAATATGGTCAATGTATTATCTTCAAAGTTGCATTTAACTCTTTACATTTCTATAAACTTTGTCCCAATCAGAATATCGTAATCTTGATTGCTTGAAACTATTGCTCTTGTGGATACCACAAAAAATCCTAAAATGGAAAATAAGTGCTATACGCTCCAAAAGAGATGGGTGCATTTTAGCCCAGCTGTCCCATATCCTTTCTTGTGCTGCAAAGCAGGCGAGATTCTCAACTCCTTCACCAGCTTGGTTGAGATAATATCAATAGGTACTCCACTGTCAATTATTGCCTGAACCTGTATTTTGTAATGGGTGGGTTTGCGCCAATATGCCATGAAGGAATTGGGAAGTAAGAGCCACATTGCTAACCATACTAGGGACAGACCGCAGAGTCCCATCCCCAAACCCTTCCACCATGCCTTGTCATTGCCACATATTCCCAAACCACTGTCCTCACGACGCTGCACATCAAAAGAAGGATTTGGATCAAGGAAGAGGGCCAAGAATGACGCCAACGCCACGCCAAGCACACTAGTCGAGCTCATAACTTAGATCTGTAACTAATTTAATAAATTAATATTTTATACCACAAGCGATTTTTACAAATTTTCTGTTTTTTTCTTAGAAGACGCAAATGGCCATTCAGGGCCAAACCAGACCATAACAAATAGCACTCTTCTAGTATTATATAAGCTCCCTCCTACACTAGGCTCTCTTGAACACTGTCCAGCACATCACTCGCAAAGACTCCACATCCCACCAGATCATCATCTACACCGTTCAAAAGCCCAACGTCATATTTTCTTGGATGTATTTTGGTTTTAGAATGTCAAATCTCACCAACTCTTACTTCCTCAAGTTTAAGGCCCTTCCTATAAAAGCAATATTCAGATCGAGTACCACCTGATCTGAAGCAATGTACAGATCAGGTGCAGCCTGATCCGTTACATCACCCCCCTGTGAGCCCAAAACTCCTGGATCTTCCTCAGGAACTGCGCACAGTCTTCCTTCATCTGCCATGTCACCTCCTCCACCGGATAGCCTTTCCACTTCAGCAGCAATTGCTGCCAGCCCTTTACCCATCTCACATCCAATATCCATTACACATCATATTCCAGAACATCCCCTTCCCTAGGGTTTAGTGGTCCTGGTTGATCTGGACCTATCCCCTGAACTCCCATAATTGGGAATCATGAATCGTCAGATGGGCCTTGAACCTTCTGGAACTCTCAATTTAAATGCAACCTGATTAATTGATCAAACGACCTGGTATGGGCCCAAAAACTTCAGTCCCAGACTATGACTCTTAACCAGAACAGCATAGTTCTTAGTCGCCACCAATACCCAGTCCCCAGGCTCAAACTCCAGATCTGGCACTCTTCATCGATCTACCTGTTGCTTCTGTCAAGCCACTGCCCGCTCCAAATTTCCTCATAGCTTCTTTATTATATCTGCCATGGTATGCGCCATCTCATCCGCCATCTGACACACTCCACCCACGGATCCCCCATTTGATATGGGATTTGGACCATGATTAATAAAAAATGGAATAATTACCATTGACTATTGAAAATGATTGTTATAAGTTAACTAAGCCATCCAAACCCACGGAACCCAGTCATCCTGCCAATTGAAGATGTAACATCAGAGATACTGCACAAGTATCTGATTCACCCTCTCCATCTGTCTGTTAGATTAGGGATCATACGCAGAGGACTGACCATGCCTGATTTCCAAATTCCACAGCAAACTTGACCAAAGTTTTTAGACAAATTGTGGGCCATGGTCCGAAATACTTTTCTCAGGCAATCCATGCCAGGAGAACACTTCATCAATGAAAATCCTTATTGTGTCCTTTGCTGAAAAACTCCCTGTGCACGGAAAAAAATTGGAAAATTTTATCAGTCTATCCACGACAACCATAACTGCATCATTCCCTGCACCTTTGGAAGACCCATTATATAATCAATGCTAATTGAACTCCATTGCGCACGTGGTATCTGCATTGAGTATAACTTACCTGATGGAGGTTCTCTTAGAGTTTCATTTTCACATACCATACACTCCCTCATGTACTTCTTGAAATCCTTCCGCAGGCCTGACCACAAATAGTTCTGTCACGCCAACTCCACCATCTTGTCCACTACCAGATGACCCACCAACGGAAGATCATGAGAGACCATAATTACCTCCTGTTGTAATGAGGGGTCGAGCACATATACGCGAGAATCATGGTATACCTCCCACGCCTCTTTATGAAGGCCTTATGACGCTTGTGTGGCTGTCCTTCCTTCATTTCAGTCTTCAATCGCCATCCAAATTCTGACCTTATTTGCTTCTAGCGGAATTCCTTACACAACTCACCCCCTACTATCAATCATTGCAAATTGTTCTGGTCAGAACATTGTGGCTGTATTAAACTCCTCCAAATTCATCCTTACTATATGCTAAGCCTTCATCCCGACTCAACTAGTCTAATAAAAGATTTAAAAAAACAGCCTGTATTTTACCTGGAAGAGTATTGGACTAGCTCCACATGCCATCTGGCTTGCCGCTGGTTCATCTTCCTTGGTGCATGATTGTATTCTGACGCTTTATGGTCCGTTTGAACAATGAAAGGGCGTCAGGCATAGAGCAGGTGTTGCTGCCATTCCCACAAGGCTGCCATCACCGCCAGCAGTTCCTTATCATATATTGAATAATTAGTTTTGGTGAGTTTCATCTTGTGGCTAAAATAACAATGGGGTGTTCAAACCCGTCTTTTCCCCCTCCTGTAGTACCACCGAACCTATGGCATAATTTATAGCATTGGTTTCTACCACAAATGGCTTCCCGGGATCCAGATGGGCCAAGGCAGGCGTTGTAAGTAACTTATCCTTTAATAATTCAAATGCCTGCTCTTCTTTCCTTCCCCACACAAATTGAACATTATGCATTAGATGCGTGAGAGGTAAGGCCATTTGTGATAGACTCTAACAAATTGTCATAGGAAGTTCAACGTTCCCAAAAAACTCTGCATCCCCATTTGATCAGTAGGGACCTTCCATGCTTGTACCACGCGCAGGTTTTCAAGACATATTTCTAATTGATTACGGAACACCACGTTTCCTAGGAATATCACTGAATTTCAATTGAATTTATACTTGGAAGGTTTCACCCTCAGACCCATCCAGCCAATTGCCCCAGGACTTCCCAGACATCTCATACAGGATCCTCTCAGGACCACAAAAGCACCATGATATCATCCATATAGGCGGTACAACATTGAGCGATCATACCTCCAAGGACATGATCTATCATCCGCAAAATTACATCTAGGGCATTTCTAAGAACAAAAGGCATCAGATTATATTGATACACTCCTCAAGTGACACTTAACTGTGGTATATTTTTGATGTTCCAGTTTCACTGATCTGATTAAATGTATCCGTGAGGTCTAACTTTGTAAAAATGATGCATCTGGTAACCATTGAAAGAATATCCTCCAACAAAGGCATCAGATACAGATCAGGCTCAGTGACCATGTTCAGATGTCAGAAATCCATTTGGGCATAGTTTTCCACTCGCTTTTGGCACCAGTAATATAGGAGACACAACTAGCAACTTAGAAGACTCAATTAAACCTTCGTCCAACATTAATTTCACATGGCTCTCCAATGCTTCTTTCACTCATAGGTTAAGAGGGTATACTGGACATCCCTGAGGAAAGCTCTGACCCGTCCTTAAACTGGAATGAAAATTCAAAAGAATCAGTGGGAGAAAAAGGCGACTTTCCAATAGGATCAAATACACCCACAAAGTCGCTATATTCAGTTGAGAACTCAACCTCCCGTTTTATCTCCATCTTTTTGAGTCTACTTGGAGCAACATTTCCAACCTCCATCTTACATCTCATCTGAGGCCCCATTGGAGGATTTAAAGTAATTTTATTCAGCAGAAGATCAACCTGGGGCTGGAAACAATGCCACAACCGCATCCCCAATACCACAATATGGGCCAGATTTCCGATTGCACATAAGCCCTCTTTAAAACAAAATGGGTTCTTCTGAAAAACTACCCAAGACTTTAAATGCCATGAGGGAGCCCTCCTTGACACATCAATGAACACCACCTCAGGAATCTTTTTCATTTCCATCTTTAAACTTTCTGCCATGGCGAATTCCACATAGTTTTGCTTGGCCCCTGTATCCACCAGGGCCAACATATTCTTCGTCTAACCTTGAAAATATAAAACCACCGGAATAAATAACCTAGGATAAAGCGAAGAAGTAGATCTAATGTTTAAAGCATTCTCAGTTTGAAATTTGACGGTAGGTAGGTTTGGGACCATTGTTCTTCCCAGGTCCCTGACCTCCTGTTCTCCCTGAAACCTCAATGTTTCCCTGGAGAAACCCTCCATGGATATTTCCAAAATTTCTGGGTGATCCCTGCCACCCTCCTTGTTCTCTACGAGCCACTGAAGGCGACTGGACCCTTACTGGAGACATAGAATCCTCCCACTGGTTTTGCACCAAGGCTAATTGTTTCTCTTTTTTTAGCACTAGGCTGTCCCAACCCAAAGGGGGGATACACCGATCTTAGGCTAATTGTTTCTCAACCTGTACCACCAACGCAATTTCTTCAGCCAACTTACTCTGAACTTTAGCAGCTGCCATAGAAGCCAACATATCTGCTTGCAGCCCCTGTCAAAACATTTTTAATGATTGTGAATCTGATACTTGGCTGATTTCACCAAAGGTCAAAAATGACCCACATATTCCTCAACTGATCCTATACCCCTGACTCACCATCAGTAAAGCCAACTACGCCTCATACTGAGCCTCATCCAGACAGGTGGCCCAGTCGATCCAATCAGTACACTCATCAATGGAACCTGGAAGAAGAACTTTCTCCTCAATCAGATCTTGCACCCACCCCCCAAGTCTGAAGGTAGCGCCTCCACAATCTGCGCAATCTTCAGTGTGAAAGGGGTTTCTCCTTCCATTTCTTGAGCCAACCACGGCTAAAAACGAACTCACAACGCCACTTGGTGAATCTTTTCCTAAAGCTTCCATGGGCAAAGCTGCCCAACCTTTTTGAAGATGTAGATTCTTTATGGCTTTCCTCCACCTCCACGGGACTTGCGCCACATACCTGAACCACCTCTCTTATCATAGCCATTAAAAAGAAACTCACTATCACCACTGTCAAAACTTGGCGATACCATTCCTCCCCTCCTGGGGCCATCACCTCTCCTCAGGGCCCCCACAAGACCACCAAAAATGTGTGTTATTTGCATCTAATGTAACGGGTGGTTTGCACCAATATGCCATGAAGGAATTGGGAAGTAAAAGCCACATCGCTGACTATACTAGGGGCAGGCCTGCCAAAGCCCATCCCCAAACCCTTCCACTATGCCTCGTCGTTGCCACATATTCCTGCACCACTGTCACCATGACGCTGCGTATCAACAGCAGGTCTGGCTCCAGGAGAGGGCCAAGAATGACGCCAATGCCACGCCAAGCTCACTACTTGAACTCATAACTCTAATCTGATACTATAATTCAATAGAATATTATTTAATATTAGCAAGAGATTTTTATTAACTTTTTTGGTTTTTCTTAGAAGACGCAACTGGCCATTCAGGGCCAAACAAAGACCCTAATAAATAGCACTATGCTAGTACTGTTAAGCTCCCTCCTACACTAGGCTCTCTTGAACCCATCTATCACATCACTCGCAAGGACTCCATATCCCACCAGATCATCATCCATGCCATTAATAAGCGCAACGTCATATTTTCTTGGATTCATTTTGGCTTTGGGATGTCGAATCTCACTAACTCTGACTTCCTCAAGTTTAGGCCTTTCCTATAAAAGCAATATATGGATTAGGTGCAGCCTGATCTGTAACATACTTGATTAACCAATAAATCAATATATGTACACTCAGAGTATTTTAAAATTGTTTTACTGAGTGTATAGTGGCATTATTTCTCTGAACTAAGGTTCTGGATAGGTTGTGACAATAGATTAAGAAATGATTTCTTGATTGCATTAAGGGAGATGGGCAGGTTTGCCTCATCTAATTTGACCTTGGTCAATTCTTCCAGATTCTCCATGGCTCAAATTAAGTATGCTAGTTGTCAAGATTATGGACGAGTAACTTACTTGATTATTTTGGTGTCAATAACCTTTGCTCCAGATCTGCATATTGCGTGAAATATAAATTGACCACCTGATAAAGTTGGTCCTGCACATCATCATCAACAAATATATCACTAATGTCAATTACTTCATGTAAGATATTGTGGGGAATGGGTTTGTCCGCAGCTCTAGACTGTTCCTCATCTAGCTATGAGCGCTTTTTTTAACTCCTGTGCGGGTTTGACCCCTTTCACCTGGACCACATTGATCTGTTCCTTTGGCTCCTTGCATTGAACAGCAAAGTGTCCTTTCCTCTGCACTAAAACAGCGTTTGTCTTTTTTATCTGTCCGCTTTTACTCCTCAGACTTAATTCCCAGCACGGTTCAATTGTTGATCTCCTTACTGCTCTCAGTTCTCTTCATAGGATTCAATTTTCACTAACTGCTTTGAAACTTCTATAAGGGGCATAAAAATGTAGCTCCAGATATCCTCAATTGATACAACATCTGCAAGTTGGTAATCTCAGTTGCAAACGCAGAAGATATTATTTGATGTAAATCATAAAACAGGGCTGAAGGGCGCTTGCAATGCAATCCATGCATCAAAATCATCCAGTACTTTTGCTCCAACAAAATCTGCAATTTTCGGTAGAATTGATTGGAGAAACACACTAAGGACTCGTCCTTCTGGAATTGGATTCCCGTGGATTCCTGTTTTCACTTTGACACACGCGTGGACTTCCAAACTCTTTCATTATGGCCACCTTGGCCTCAGAGTATGACCGGCTGTCCCCCTCTAGATGGGGTAAGACTAAGTTCTGACAGTTGGTGTCCAAACAGTCATCACCATCAAAGCTTTTTTATGATTGCCATACCCAAACATTGTCATGTCAAACAATTGGAAGAACGCAGGGGCGTTACCCTGATGTAATGTGGGGAATTTTAGCATAGCTCTAAGTTCCTTCAAGGTTTCACTAGCCACCACTCTTGGTTCAGCTATTCAACTGACATGAGGAGTGATTTTAGGAGTCATCTTAGAAATGGCTGCGCATTCAGTTGGAATATTTTGTGGAATAATTGATTTTTCAACTGGAGTTTTTGGAAGTCCTTTCTTCAGCGTCAGTTACCGCATAGTGCTCACATTTACATATATGGTCTTTAATTCTTTGACTTGCTTCATTAGGCGCTCTATGTCTGTGCTGAATGAACGCAATTTAACAAAATCTTCTTCACATTATGTTTTCAAGAATAAAATTTCTCAGACTAGATCTTCTTACTTTTTCTTTAATGACATTAATTCCCTAGCTTCTTTCTGCTCAGAGTAACTTTTGAGCGATTTTAATTAAAAAAAATAAAGCAGCATACTAGCCTATGCTGACCTCCCCATTTGCTCCCCAATGACCTCAGATTCTCTGCCAGCTGCTCCCAGGTGCGGCCGCGGCAAAACACCACCCAGCGTTTTCCATCTGGCGGGAAAACACGCTCAGAATGGCTCTTCCAGTCCCCCTAAATCATGGGGTCATTTTAATCCACCCAATGATCTCGCCATCCACCTGGCACATGCCCAGGAAGTGCCTCTCAGCCCACTTGTTCTCCCCCGGTCCTAGCTGCATTTCAGCCTTTGGATTAAATATTCAAAATTATTCACATATGCCAAAAAAGCAATTATTGACTTAGCCCAGGCTGTGATGCTGCTGGTCAGTTTCATAGATTACCCCTATAAAGGGTATTCTGATCTATGCTTCACATGTGAAGCTGATGCTGCCACTGCAGCCACTGTTCTCCTAGTTTTCCAGGGCACTCCTATACCCACAATATGCACCCAGCTCCCCACTGAAACACTATAGTGATCAGCTGTGAGGTTGATCACTCACCTCCCCCCTGTAGTGCTCCATCAGGAGTTGGTGGAAGGTTTGACACTGTATGGCTCCAATCCCATCCTTTAGTTTGTGGTCCCAATGGGGTCACTCGCCTCACTGGGCCTCTGACATTTGCCACGATTAGCCCAAATTTAAATAAAATCGTGTTGTCTTTTCCTCCATGCGCCATCATTACCTCTGCCCCCAACCACCTATTCTGGGCCTGCATCAAGGGCGGGCGGACCATCTGCCCATTTTGCTTTGAGTTGGACCACTCAAAGCGTAAATGCCCCTCTCTCAATGCTTCTGGCAGCCCAGCATTGTCTTCATATGGCCTCCACTTGGCCACACACCTCACGGCCTTTCTAGTTTGGGTACAATCCTTCCCCCTCCCCCAAAGTCTGCTGCCATTATGGAGCTGGCAACGGCCAATCAGCCCCCTCCTCAGTCCAGTGCCACCTGTACCTCGACCAATCAGGAGACAAATTGGACAAAAGTTTGTTCCCACTGTATTCTTCAATTAATAGACAAAGCCCATATATTCACCAGCCCAGATTTCCGGTATGACTTGAATCCATGGACTTCATTGGATGAAACTGATGTAATTGGACAATGTAATTGAAGAATCAAATACCCCTAATAAAAGAATTTATACAGGTACAGCACCCCATTTAGAGCCCTCAGCGTTTTTACTCCCCCTGACTGAATGCCTCTGCATTCCGCTCTGAACACCATTTTGCAGTCACTGCAGCTGAATACCCAGATAACAATGACATTTGTGATATGACCAATTCATCAGTAGCAATGCTTGCAAAGGTTATCCATCCTCCCATTATTGCTTCGACCATAGCCCAACAGGTCAAATGAGACATCCTAAATTTACACACCTAAACAAATGACGCCATCCAGTAAGTTGCTATCGCTTCACAGGCCAAGACAGAAACTACCCGTGCCACTGTAGCTTTTTTATTCCAGCTTTCTTTTATCCACCTTCATGCAAAAAACTGCTTTTACAAATACCTAGGCGTTATTTTTGATGCAGGTATCCTTGGCGCCCAGACAACCATCAGCCAACTCACTCCCCATGTCGCTGATCACCCCACACCATTGCTATCCTCCCTGGCCCACACTCTTGCCTATAATATAGAATCCAATACTGAAGATGTTCCACTTAATCCCCCCTCCCCTTCCACCATAGTGGTTTGAGTGACTCGTCGCTGTCCCCCTGGTTGGTTGTATTCTCGTTTGTTTGTGCTTCGCCTGCTTTTTTTGGGTGGTCAATAATTCTGTTCGGGTGTTCTGTTTGTTTATTTTTCTTTTTTTCGCTCTTCAAGCTTTGTTAAAGTCCATCCCCTGGTTGGCATACCTCAAATAAAAATTAAAAGCCATTGATTTCCCAAAAACTCATTAATGAAATTAGAGACATCTTAGACACTTTCCTTATTCTTGGTAACTCTCTCCTCTAAGGCAAAAATTCATAATGATTGGCAAAATTCAAGGCATAGTTGATGGTTGCCAACTCCATCCAGAGTTTTCTTAACTCATCATTGTATGTCTTCTTTTAATAATGTATACTACTCAACTACCCCTGTAGTGAGCACCAATTTTTAAAATTTAGAGGCTTTTGTTGATCATTAAAGACTGATATCTCGTAGATGATTTTCTGCACAGGTTCAATATGTACATAATTCGCGTTGTATGATAGTAGATAATAGTTGATTGATAATAGTATGAAGACTATTATCCATATATGAATAGATAACACGTTCTGGTCCAACGCTTGACCTGTATTTCTCCACGAAATACTCTTGATGTCATCTGTAGGGAATTCTACCCTTGTCAACCTAACTTGATCCATGCTCAGATCCCCTAAGTTTATGGCCTTTTGTCTCATTCCGCAGAATCTGCAGAAATTTCGGTCTAAGTTCATCTTCTCTTTTAAGGATCCTCAATCCTTACTCTTTATTTTACAAAAGAGTCCTCAATTAAAGCACGCAGCAATAATTTCCTGAAGATGAGTAGCGCTAAAACCAACTATAAATCTGCTATTTAGTATTTTTTTATTGTAATTATCAGGGAAATTTATAGATGGAATTCGGAGCTAAAACTTGGTTGGCACCTCAGCTATGAAATGGCAGATGTTGCCATTGAACTTCCCTTTGATGTCTCATCAGCGATGGTCTTCTCCGTCTTGTTAGAATTCCTTTGTCAGACATTCTTGAGACCTAAAACGGATAGAGTCAGAAAACGTGTCTCTAACATTTCCCACTTAATCCCAGTGAACCAACCATATATGGAAAGCGACCTGCTTAGGTAATGGGACTAGTAACTAATATGGCAGGTCGAAAACCAACTGATCATTTTGATAGTTGATGGTTGCACCATTCACCTTGCAACTTGCTCATTACTTTCACAATTGGTTGGTGATGAAACCTCACCAATCCCAATTGGTACACCTGATAATTAATCATCAATCAACATTAGGTGCCCTCATTTTATCAGCAACTCTGCTTGAAGAGATCTTAAGCATTCTCAGATCAATCCGCAATGGATTGGAACTTTGAAAATTACATAAAACCCCCCAAAATTATTAGCTAATATCAGGGTCAACCAATATCCAATTCACTAGCCATAGGGAATTATCCCCTAGCAATCCATGGTAATCTAGGAGGCTGGAAAGGTGGGAAAAAATACCAACAGATACCCAGCAGGACCTATCACTGACAAGTACTGAGATGTTCTGAGGCTATTGATAACATCAGTGATTCTGAACAACTCATTGACTCGCTGATCTAATCCTCTCTCATGTCCATATGCTACAATCTATTAAAGATAAGTACTTTTAAGACTGCTCAACAACTTGCCTCCACATTTCAACTAGAGGAGGTTCTGGACCTCCTCCTACCTTAAGTAGAAATCTAACCAAGGTAGTGTTTTTCATCAACAAGGTATGGGTTTTAAACATAATTGACACTGAGGCACCAGCCAATGTGATCTCTTCAAAAGCATATCCATAAGATTAAGTTAGCTCCTGGCCTGTATGCTCAAAAGTGATGGAACTGTGGGCCCCAACAACATTTGAGATATAAGAGTCTATTACTCCATACCCATATTAATTGGGAAGCCCATACTGTCATCTCCCGCTGTAACCATGGACAATAATGCTTATGACATGCTTATTGGCACACAATTCTTGATTGAGTATGACGAAATTATCAACATAAACCAAGGATTTATCTCCCTACTAAAACATGATGTTCCTTTTATCTTTGCCAACAATGAACCCAATAAAAAAGTTTCTTTTTTTTAGTTGAGTACCCTTTCTCTGCCTTATCTCTACTTTACAACACATCCAGGTGAAACACAAAAAAGTTGCCTGATTCAGTAAACTCCCTAGACGGCATTCTGTTTTATGCTACAAAAGAGGTAGTTTTTAAGGCTTATGAAAAAAATTAATCAACACCAATATTACCTTACAATCCCCCAAAACTGCTTCATTGCAAATCACAAGCATTGATGAATTTGGCTATAAAACCTCGAGTACTACTGGATATACTAGACCCAGCTTACCAGCGATCTATAAATACCTACTGGGGAATCTTACCAGTAAGTACATGGTCATAAAGGAACACCAAAAGGTTGAAAAGGCTTCTGATTCTAATTTAGAACATTAAACAAGTTCACTGCACTGGCTCTATATTAAATATGGGCCTACCTACTGCCAAGTTGGTATTTACTCTGCCTGATGTTCATTTTTCTAAAGAACTAACCCCAGTCAAGCCAAAAAGTCCAGTCCCTGTTAGAAGCTTACAGAAACATATTCTCCAAAATCTAAGGATGACTATGGAATATAAGGGGATTAAAGTCACACCATCTATATTGGTGATGCCCATCCCAACCTCTCCAAACCAAATCATTAATAAAGATTTTAAGAGCAACATATGAGGATTGGCTCAAACATCTTCTAGATGCTGATTTACTTTACCCTCTTAAAGCCATAATTTGTCAACTCTCTTTCTTATAAAAATGAAAAATGGAGCTCATAGAGTTGTTAGGGACTACTGTCGACTAAATAACCGCACAAAAAAGCATAGTCATCTATCCCTCACATTAATGATAATCTAGCAGAATTCCCTGGATCTAAGTTCTTTTCCACTATAGATTTGGCCAGAGGACACTGGCAAATGGACTTGTATCCCAGAGATCAGTGTAATGTGCTTCTATTTTCAGTGAAGTCTCATTATAACCTACCAGCCTACCACATTAATTTCAATTCTTGCAACTTTTCAACGAGCCAATGAACACATTACACAGGACTTCAAAATAAGTTGTGTGATTATCTAGCTGGATTAAATCTCATTCTTCTTTTAAAAATTCAATGAGAAAGGCTTTCTTTTACCGCTCAAAGTCACTTTTGAGCAATTTTAAATTTGAGTTTTATTTATCCACAGCCATCTGCCCAAACCTATTCTTTGATGTCCTTGGCTCCGCCGCCTGCCACCCAAGTGTGGGGCAGCGGTACACCCCCGCCTAGCGTTTTCTGCCCCGTGGGCAAGCGCGTTCAGATGGGCTCAAACAGCCCACCCACTGCTTCCAGCCGTTTTGTCCTCCCACGGGACTTAGCGCTCCACCTGGCGCGTGTCCACCCTTCTCACCCCCATCCTCTCGCCCTCCCTCGCTCCGCCATTCACTATTGCCTAAGAGTGGACTATGAGCGTTTGTTCCCATATCTGATAAGGCAATTATTGACCTAGCCACTGCGGCCTTTGCGTTAACTGGCTTTATAGACTTCCGCCCTTTTAAGGGCTACTTTGACGTTGGGTTCCAATCTGAGGAGGACGCTGAAGCGACAGCACAAACTCCTCTAATTTATAAAAAAACCCATTCTCACAACCCGTACACGCCTCCCTTCAGACACCACGCTGGTGGTATCCTTTGAAAATCTTCCATCCCACCTTCCACCCCAGGTTTTGTATGACCAGTTGGTCGCGGGGCTCATGGCTTATGGCACTCAGCCCAACCTCATCTTTGACATTCCATCTGGTGCGGAGCGCATTGCTGCTCCTTGTGCAACAGACACCATCATCCCACACCACCCTACCATAGCCCAACAAATCCTACCCCGCGCTAGTATGGCTGTAGCGCCTGATCATTTCTTTTGGGCTCAGGTCAATAATGGTAGGCAGATTTGTTCCCTCTGCTTTGGCCTCAACCATGCAAAAGTGTGCCCTCAGGCCAAGTCCGCTGCTGCGACTTCTGAGCCCCCTCTGGAGGTTCAGTATGGGGCGCTTTGCTGCCCCCTCCCACCCTCCAATCTCATTCAGTGGGCCCACAATGAAAATCAGCCCCCCCAAAACCTCCAGCCTTACTCTCCCACCTAAATCCACACCAGCCAATCAGAGCAATGCTTGGACCACCATTGGCACCCAAGCATCCACCCATTCGCCCAAAAAACCACCCACCCAAACTTGAACGCCACTATTCCAGTGAACCAAAATCCATGGGATCTATTGGCTGATACTGGCGAATCAGGTAATGTCCTCATTAGTAAGCATACAGGTCAACCTCTCTGCCAATTCAATTATGGTTGGGCAGAATTTTATCTTCCCAACTTTGATGAAACCCCTACCCCTCGCCATTTCTCTCCTCTTCCCAATACAGCCCCTTCCAAAGTGACCACCAGCTCGCCTTAACTGCAGTGGCCTCTCCTCAGTACAGAAACTAAGCACTGCGGTGGCCCAGTCAGTAGCTCAGCCCCAGCATGGCCTGCCCACCCTCTTCTTCCCCCCTGACTTCCCTGAATTTCCCTGCTTTGACACCTCAAAACTATTCGATGATGCTGAAGTTGCTATTATGAATGTCGCGACGCTTGCTTCATTCAACCCCTCAGCTAAAATCACCCGCCACAGTATCTCCCTTTTCACCCAACTTCCTGAAGCCTGCAAAGAAGCAGAAATTCTACTCGCAGCTTTTGTTGAATCACTCTCCCATCATTATCTTGATGAGGAAGTGGAAAACTCTTACTACGCTGACCTCCACCCCCACTATGCGGATGCCTCAACGCCCTGGCTCTCTGCTCTGATCTGGTACGTAACCAACATCCCATGATCAAGGCAGGTCTTTATAAAAACCAACCCCCTGACCCCTCCTCACCCTCTGCCATGGTGGGTTAGCGGTTTCCGCTTCCCACTTGGTTAGTGGTTTTATTTTGTCATTTTGGGTGTTGTGATTTGGTACTGTCTGTCCCCTGGTCAGCGTACCTCAGATAAATTAATAAAAATTCAATGAGCATCTTTATCATATAAAGGAAGAATTCAGCGCCTGCGCGCAGCCAACAACAAGTTAAAGCAATCTTAATGTACTTTCTATCAAAAGAAATTAGATTTCCTCTGACACGCCATTTCACAGGACGGCATTCAAGCCCTCAAAGAAAAAATTAAGGCTATATCCTAAATGCTTGCTCCAAAAACTCTTCACGATATCAAGAAACTATACTTTATGATAGAGTGTTATCATCAATTCATCTCCAAGTTCGCCAGATAGTGAGCCTCTTGTTTGATTATTGCTAAGAACAACCATTTCTATTGGGGTTCTTAACAAAAGGCCGCCTTTGAGACGCTAAAGCAGTTGTTGCATAAGCGTCCTATCTTGATAACCTTTATTATGGTAAACCTTTCCTCTTGTTTACCAATGCTTCTGACTATGCTATTGGAGCATTTATGGCTCAAGTGGATGATAATGGCGTGGATCACCACGTTTCCTATTTCAGCAAGATGTTATCCAAGGCTGAACGCAATCAAAGCACACTAAAAAGAAATGCCTTGCTGCCCTGCTGACTGTAAAATAATATCGACTTTTCTTATATTAGAACTTCTTTTACTGTGGCTACTGACCACGCCTCCTTAAAGTGGTTACAGATTATGTAAAATCCCACTGGGCGGGAGGCTCTCTGGGCACAAAAGCTTAAACACTATGACATGAAAATTGAGCACCAAGCTAGAATCTGCCATATAAATATTGATGAGTTGACTTGGCTGTCTATCCTTCAACTGGATAATAGTGAAGCAGAGAGGCTGAATGACCTCCTCATAACTCTGACGTCTGGAATGAAGATGATGCAACCAACAAGAAAATGTTAGCACGGAACGTTCACAGCACTAAGGTGGAAAGAAAGAGTTTTACAAAAGGGTAGGGGCGAACTGGTTGACTTGTCTTTGACCTTCTGACTGAGTACCCGTGATCATGGAGGCCTATTAAATTCTGGGGCACTTTAAAGTGCGTAAAACCTATGAGTGGGTTAAGGATTGGTATTACTTGAGGGAATCATAGAAACTATCCTTGAAGTCCTGGACGCCTGTCTAACCTGTAAGAAGCAATCCACATTCAACCCAAAGAACAATCCCACCCACTACGCCTCTATGACCTTTTCAAAAAAATAATTTGAAAGTGGTAGGTCCTCTACCCCCAGTCTACCAGTGGGAATCGATATATCATTATAGGAATTGACCACTTCTTCAAATGGGTTGAAGCTGTTGCTCTCCCCGCTCAACCACAGAAGGCCACTTCCACCTAACTACATCCATATATTTTCACCCATCATGGTTGTCTTCAGGGCCTACTTTGTATAAATGGGAAAAATTTACCTCTAGAATAGTTAAGATTTTGGCTACCTCTATGGGAGCCCAACAACTCTTCTATCCCAATACAGTCCTTCAACAAATGGTACTGTGAAAAGAGCAAATGGAATATTGGTTTCCATATTATGGAAAATGGTTACCTCTGACCCTTTACATTGGGATCAATTTTTGCTAAGTGCTATTATAACCTATCAAATTAGCTACCATTAAATTATTGAAATGTCTCCTTTACATTCTCATATGGTCAGGAACTAGAAGCACCTTCTCTGACAGCAAAGTTGTCTTCTCTGCTAGGACTGAAGTCCCTAAAAAAGCCCTGAAAAGATTAGCTAACACATTCAGCTTCATTCTGATGCCATGACTAACTTAACTAAAACTATCTCAAAAGGCTTAGCAACTTTGAGCACAGAAAACCTCAACCCTCCTTCCAAATATCAGATTTGGTGTCATATTATCACAATTGAACCACCCCCAAAGTGGCTTTTTTTGGGCAATTTAGGAAGGACCCTTCACTGTCCTTTATAAGAGGTGCAATGAATATCCTATAATTCTCTTGCAACAGAAGTCACTACCAAATAAGTCCATGGATGACTTTTACGCCTTTGTTATTCCTTCAACGTCTTAAAGGGTGTAATGTTGGACAATTAGACGTCTGGCTAGTTTGAAAGAACGTTTTAGTAAATTGGAGTTTAAAATTTAACAATATCAATACATTCTCAGCCTCAGTGGAATAAGATTGATTGGAGAATTTAATTTACTAACCACATTCAGCTGGAAAACTATGGATGATCAGCATGGATACTCTGACACCCCATCAGAATAGGCATACTGGTGAAAAGTCCACCCATGCTCAACCTTGAAATTTGTCTAAATTACTAAGCAAAATTAACCCCCTTTTATAGAACTAAAGGGATTCAGGGGTTTGAAAATATTTTATCTACCAATCATCCCCTAGGACATCAGGTAATTGTTCAAGGGGAAACTCTTTTTCTAACATGTAATTGGATTAATTATAAAAAAACATTACTGCATGCTTGCATTATGCTTGCATTGACCCATCACTCAACATTAAGTTAAGTCGAGGTAAAAATTTTCTGAGAGTTCTGATAGGCTATGTCATCATTCGCCTAAATCAAGCCACTCTTTGCCTATTGTGATTTCTCACATCCTTCTCATTTTAAGCCCTGACTTACCTTAAATACTAGGTTTGACATTCTAATCAGGTTTCACTAATGTCCCAACTTGACTAATATTATATATTATCATCTTTTGACTTTTTTTCCAATTCATATTTAATAGCAGTTAAAAGTTATAATAATCTAGGCCTGCTAAACTGTTAAAATCTGTGCAACTTCACCAGTGAGATTAACCATGCCAGGATTCCATCATCATTTGACTATATACTATCCTATATAAATTTTCATTTATCTTTTAAAACTCATTTATGAAGCATATGCACTATGGTATCAAAAGTCAAACCAATTAAAGATTAATAGTAATAAAACCAAAATTTTATATACCTAGAAGTGCCAAAATTGGTTTTATATGGTAAGGTGGGATTATATAATGATATACAAGGGCTGTATGATAAGTACTTATGTTTTGTACTGAGGGCATCTGATTGGATCTACATTACCTTATGTTATTACAACATTGTAAACATGGCCATCAAAATTTCAAGCATATTGGCTGTTTAATTTTTTTAGAGTTTGTTAAAGCGTGTAAAGTTGCTTTTTGGTACAATATTTTTCTTTTTCTAAAGTAACAAAAAGAAAACATTGCATATTTTAATGAGATCTCAAAACAAAATTACTTAACCAATATGCTTGAAATTTTGACAGGCCACATTTACATTGATGTACTAAAATATGTTAAGTTTATATCTAATCATTGGCTCCCTCATAATTAAAACATGGGTTTTTATCATAAAGCCCTCATATAATTATGCTATCATATAATATGGTATTTAAAAGTACAAAAAGCTTGTAATTCTTATAAAAAGATCAAATAAGATGATCAAAGCTATTCAACCATTCTTGGTGTAAGGAAAAACTTATGAAACCATAATTCTATATATAGGCCTACAATATAAGAAATCTAGGCAACGTTGGGTACTTTAAGCTAGCCTCTATATAGGTAAAAATCAGCAAATTTATATATGTATGAGGTATGAGACACATTATTTCATGAGCAAAAGAATTAAAAATATATCACCTTGGCACATATGGTTTAAAAGTTTTGATTTAATAGGTTTTATAAAAAATAAATTTTTTAATAAAAGTTATATATAAGATTTCCATCCCCCTGGTTGGCTTACCTCAAATAAACAACATATGCATAAGATTTAAAGTCATAAGATTTTTAGAGTAATCAAATATTGTTTCAGCAGAGCGTTTTTGGTATTATTTGTTTACATTAATTTATTCATAGGTTTTAGCAAGCAATAGATAGTTTTCAGTTGTTGTATAATTTCTAATATTTTTGGCTTAATAGTTGATTTTTTAATTTGATAGTTTCAAATGGTTTAGGTAAGTGGTGAGTGGTTTTTTTATTTTAGAAAAATGTTAATTAAACGTTGATGATTAGTTAGCCAATAGTTTTTTGCATTCAACTGTTTGTATATTGTTTAAATTAATAGGTTTATTGGTTTCTAAATTTAATGATGCCATCTACCATTATAAGAACTAAAATAAACAATTAGAATTATCTGGTAATTTAATAACCTATGCAAAGTTCTTTATAATTTGACTCATATACTATATATACAATTGAAATTTACATAATTTTTATCTAAATAGATAGATATTATGAGATAAAATAGATGCTCTTTATGTAGGGTGTATTGTATCCTCTTGCAATCATTTATTAATGCCTAAGATTTCTGTAAGTCCAGGGGAACGTTCCCTTTTGCGTAGATCAAAAGATTTTCCCATTCCCAAAGAGAAGGGTCCAAAGAGGGTGGCTGTACCCCTCGTCACCCAGGGTGATCTCGCTCATGTGGTAGATGAGCGCTGGGTAACAGCGCTCCCTCTATAGATTCCTCCCCTTGTACCCACACTTACCTCTGCCAAAATTGTCCACAAAATTGAGGAAATTTGCACCAAGGTTACTGAATCAAAGATGAAATGTCTGAAACCAACAGGAATAAAGCCCAACGATTGGAAAACCAATATTTGGAAGGAGCCAAAAAGAGAATTATTGGCTGGAATTGTAGAAAACATCAAGCCATCAAGTGATACAATCGCTTCTGCCAAATTCCCTTCAAAATTTGATGGGCATTGTCACCAATAATTCAGAACCCCTAGTTCAATAATTGGAAGTTGCGCCTGACACAACTCATTTGGTCAAACAAATGCCCAGAGACCAGGAATGGGAGGGTTGGTCATCCCAAACCTGTTTCCAACCAAAATGGGACTTCCCCTATGTGGGGTGGCCCCTGGGGAATTCCCGTTGCTCATCAGGCCAAATGCCATAACACCAACTGATGTAAATGCAGTTGAGCATCGGTCCAGGCATTCACAGATGAACCAATAGTGACTCAGCCTGCTGCTGAATCCTTCAATGTCAGTTCCAATTAAAATTATCTACCCTCACCCCCAAAATTCACTGCATTAGGTCAAATTTAAGGGACCTGATCCCTGTTTTGACCCACTACCAATTTAACACTATTTAATCAGTTGCATTGCACTGAGAAAATTGTTGGTCAATTTTTAAATATCTATTTTCCAACAAAAACCCTTTACCCAAATCTAGTTCTTATGCTTAAAACTAAACCGCCCTTTCCGCCTGTATTCCAACAATCCTTGGGGTTTAAGGCCATGTTCACCTGGTATTTTGCTAGGTGCCTTTACACAATTATGGCTCATGGGCATTCAATGATGAAATTCCTTCCTAGTTCTATAACTTTCTTACCAGCAGCAGTGCCACTGGAATTAGGGTTTGCCGATTGGGTGCATCAGCACTTAAACTGGCAGGCCAGTCTAAAAATAACTTGCTGTTTGCCTGAAACTTACCTGTTTAAAGCCATAGGATTTCATAATAGTATTATAGAGTAAAATGGGTCACATGTTTTATTTAAATTCCAGGTTTATTTCTCTAGTATTCTCCCAAGCTCATATCATATTTATGAAAACAGTTAGCACAGAATCTACTGTATCTTAATTTTTATCAAAGTATATATATATTCTAATGAAGTTCAGCTTCTGCCACATATTTAGAAAATTTTTACTATAAGATAAATTAAGTAAATGTTTTTTCTTGTAACAGTCAATTTTGATTACTTTTGTATGTAAATTAGAAAAAGCATACCCACCATCATGATAATCTAACAGGAGGTCTTAATTTTTTAAAAATAAATTATTTCCTTCAAGGGGAGGGTACCAAAGTGGTAGAGTATGGATTCACTACCACTGCCTCCCTGAGTTTGATCCTGGTAGACGAACTTTGGGTAGGGTACAATTATGACTGTGTTGGAGTTGCGCACTGATGCCCTGAACCAAGATAACAAATAACAAAGATGGTTCATGGAGTTCCAGCCTATCATATGCCACACCTGGAGGTTTTCTGGGTTTTATCCTCCTTTTCCATTTCTTCAATCCCTTGATTAGTGCAGTTTAGTCCCCAGATCAGCTCACCTCAAAAAATGTGAATTTAAAAATTAATATATAAAAAATTCCTACAATGACCAATCTATTATCAAAATGGCTCAGGCGGTGATGACACCAGCCTGTTTTATTGACTTTCGCCCCTATAAGGGGTACTTTGATACGTGGCTTCCCACGTGAAGCCAATGCAGCCACTGCAGCAACGGTGCTGCTAATATTCAATAATATTCCCTCCCAACAACTCGGACCTGGCTCCCAACAGACACCACCTTGGTGGTCCAGTTCGCTGGTTTGCCCACCCACCTCCCCCCAAAGTGCTCCACCAGGAGCTGATGGAAGGTTTAGCAGCCTACGGCGCCAACCCCATCTTACAATTTGTGGTCCCAAATGGGGCCACACGCCTCTCTGGGCCTCAGGCATATTCTACAATCAGCCCTGAATTTATGAAAATTTCTTTGGCAATTCCACCTCATGCCACCATCCCATCTGCCCCCAGCCATCCATTCTGGGCCTGTGTCAAGGGTGGACGGATGATTTGTCCATCCTGTTTCATGTTAGACCGCTCAAAACGAAAATGCCCATACTCAGAAACTTCCAATGATGCCAAAAGTTTGCCCGACGCCCACCAATATGCCACCCACCCCACGCCAACTCCAACATGGGGTAAGATCCTACCTTCCCCTCCTCCAATGCAGATGCTGCAGATGCACCTGCAGCCACCAATCAGCATCCACCTTGCCCAGGGCCATGCATGATTCTTCCAATAAAGTGCAGGATTGGACCCCAGTTTGATCCCAAGCAAATTCCAGAAAACCAGCCAATCCTCAAACATACGCCGATTCCCCAATCCAATTCAACCAGGACCTATGGGAGTATTTGGATGAAATTGATGAATCAGGTAACATTGTTGAAGAACCATTACTGCAAGTCAAGCGGCTCTGTAATGCAGAATGGGATGCAAAATTCCCGCCTCAGAAATATGTCCCACAACCTAATGCCAAACTGTTCTACAGCGACCACCAGCTTTCAGTAGAAGCAGCGCCACACCAGATTGCTGTCTGCTCCACAAAGCTGCCTCCAAATCTGTGGCTGCACTCGCAGGAGGAATTCCACCTCCCATTATCCCCATAAATCTTACTGCACAAAATAAGATCAACATGAAAATTTTACACAAAAACGTCACTGAAGCCATCCAGAATGTGGTAACAGTAGCATGGAATCTGAAAGCAAAAGTAACCCAAACCAACATTGCCATGTTTGTTAAATTCCAAGACGCCCACCATAAAGATGAAGACGCTTTGGCCAAATACATTGTTTTCATTATGATGGCTAACAGCTATTCAGAAGTTCCAGTCATCAGGGATATCAAACCCCTTACTCCCGATGTCCCCACACCCCTACTATCTGCCTTAACACGCACCCTACTCTGGAATGGGATGGATGCAGCCAAAGATGAGCCCCCCAATCCCCCCTCCCCATCCACCATGGAGGGATAGCAGTATTCGTACCCACCTGGTTGGATATTTGTTAGGTATGATGCAATCAATCCATCCATTTTGGGCGTTTTGTTTGAATCATTAATTTTTTATTATGATTTTAGTTTTTTTTAGTAATGTCTGTCCCCTTGGTCAGCTTACCTCGGTTAAATATATATTTAAAATATTTTTTGATACAAGCTGATTCCCCCAGCTTCTATTATGTCTATAATTTATTAAAAAATTCTATTAAGTTCTTTTAGTTTATATTGGTGATGGTCATTTGATAAGTTTGGGAAGAAATTTGTTGTATTGATAAAATAGCCACTAAACCTTTAGCAAAACAATTGAACCTATTAATGAATTGAGTAACAGCAAATTGTCAGCTGAAAAATTTATAGGTAACATATTTATATTTTAATATTATCTTATTTATATTCTTTAACTTTTGGTAAAAGAGAAAAAACATACTCAAAGTAAATTCTAATTGAATAAATTATTTCTGCCTTTTTTGTTGTTATAGTTGTTGGTATGTTAACCAAAGTATGTTATACAATATGTTCAAAAGTTACCATTTTATTTAGTCAGAAAAGGTTGACAATTTACTTAGGTAATTTCAACAATTCTTTACTTCCAAATGGAAGCTCAACTTAGCTTTGTTTAGTAATTTAGCTATTTTAATGATTTTGAGGCTTCCTAAGCTATCAGGGATGGTCCTCAGATAACTTTTATTTTTGAGAGCTCTGGCATAGCTATAACTAGAATCAATGAATTATGCTATTTCAATGATTATTTAATATATGACATATAATTGCAATGACTTTTGTAATACAGTTATTGGGTTATTGCCTTACACTTGATTTGAATATTTACTTACTCATAGGTCCAGGTAAACCCTAGATTAAGGTGGAGAAGTAAATATATTATTTTCTGAAAGAAACTACTAATGAGAGAATTCATATATTCAGGCATTTAATTCTTACTTTTTTATTTATAAAAAGCTTATCATCCTTAATAAATATACTTTGTTTTAGGGCTAGCTTATTCTAGTAGCTTATATTTTTATACCATTAAACAAGAGTTGCCTACCTTTTTAACAGGGGTCATATTTTCCCCTGAACCATTTTTAGCTCAATTTGCGCTCCTGTCATCAGACAATGAAGCATTTTTAACTATAACAACTCCCTGTGAATCTTTGAAGCTGTCTCTTTTAAAGAAAAAGGTAATCATAAATGAGGCTATATGAGCCAAAAACTACAAAGTGATTCTTTAACTGAATGAGATGAGGATCATCTAACAATGAAACTGTGCCAAATTGAAGCATGGGTGTGTAATAAAATCTTGGAAATTTAAGGACAGATTTTTTCATTAGTTGAACTTTCAGAAAAGGATGTTAATGAGATCTGTCAACTATCTAAAGTGACAGAAGAAACGTGTATAAAACTATAGAATAAAAATATGGACGTTAGATATGAAGAAATGAGGAGAGAAAGTTTTATCACTGTTATCTAGCTTAGAGGAAAACAAATGTTCTGCAAAAAGAGAAAATATGATAGAGAAAGATTAATGTATATCAGCTCTTAAACTGATAACTTAAATTTAAAAATCAACCATAAGTTCACTCCAAAAATCCTCACCCTATTGATGGTCTTTTCAGAACAACATACTAGGGAATTAGATAACCATTGTTATAACCAAATAATTTCCCAGGACAAATGAAATACACTGGCAAAAATTCCATACAAAATACTTTGAACAGCTTCAAATTTGCCTGAACTTTAAATGATAATGTTTCAGCATTTTATAAACTTTTTGAAAAGACTTGATGGATCTAGTTATTGTCAGAAGGCAATTACTGTAACTGATTGTCTTAATACAGAGATCCAAAATCTTGTCCTACCAAGATTGGCAACCAACAAATGGACTTACAGTGAAGTAAAAGAATGATATTATACATCGATGAATCCCCCCCTTGGGTTGGGACCATCTAGTACTAAAAAAAAAAAAAAAAAAAGAATGATATTATGAGAATTTTTAAAAGCCCATAGCGCATTTTAGCCCATGTGTAAGAAATTATATGTATTTAGTTAATAGTGATGAAACAATGTATTCCTTTTCCAATTGTTTCTATCAAAAAAACTTAAATTCTCACTAGGGCTGGCGGTTAAATGATTTTGAAGCATGCATTGCAAAGGAATTGGCACTCTTAACTTTATAGAATTAAACTGGATCATGTTTTTAATATTATATTGTAATACAAGGACCTCAAAAAAGGGCGATTTTTTTACAAATTTGTGGAGAAACATTTGATAAACCAACCCAAAATGCAAAAATAAAAAGTAAAAAAGTAAAAAGTGCTGAAACAAAAGTTCAATTTACATGTCATGAATTCTGTAAAGATGGCCACATTGTAAAGTTTTTATAATAAAAATCCAAAGGTTAACATCAACATGTTTATCTCAAGTGACAAGTGAACCAACAGATTTATCTAAGAAAAGACCAGGAGGAATAGATGAGGAAAAGTTTATTTCCGCTCATTCTCAAGTTCCAAATAATTTAGCAGAAAAAAAAACAGATTAGATGTAGTGCAACTTTTTAAAGATAACGCCCAAACCTCAATATATCAAGTATTGTGCATAATAACACATGTAGTTACTCGTCCACAATTAGGGTGACTAAACCTAAAACAACTATTTAAGTGGGGAGTCCCTATGTGAAGCAACACCAGGCATGCAAAAACATAAAGCAGGACAATTTTACACATGCCGTCAAAATCTCAATGACAATTACTAAGAAAATTACAATACAACTGAACAACTTATGCAACCATTTAATTTAGTAACAATGTCACCATTAGAAAGTAAACAGTATATCATAGGACTCAAATTGTACATATGTGGATATCCTGTACATTTTATTCAAGGTTAGAGTAATCATTGACTGTGGGGTTTAATTAATATTTTTACTAAGTTGGTGGATATATTAAGACTTGTACCAACATGAATAATAATAAGGATAAAGGTCTGTGAGTCTACAAATTACCACTTTTGAAGGATTTTTAAGGCTTTTCCATCATTGTATAGATTACTCATTGTTATAGCACTGCCTTTTGTTAAGACATAATAACAAGATTCTAATATACTGATTTCATGAATCAGTATGGTGTTAAGAACAATTTTATTTAATATACGCTCAAAATTTTTGGAAAAACATGCTACAATTTTAGAAACAAACTGGTGATTTCCCAAAGCAGGAGGAATAACTATATTAATTTGGTATATGTGTATGGAATTGTCCCAATTTATTATTGTCAGGTAGGACAATGTCTTAAGAAACTGCCTGATCAACGTGAATAAAAATGGAATTCCTTGAATATAAATGACATATAATTGTTAAATTCAAAGAGCAGTGCATAATTAAAACTGGACTTACGTTGGAAGTACTCATACTTCTTTACGTCAAAGTACATGTACCATAGAGTAAAGTTAGTGCTGTTCTATGCGTCACACCTGGAATTTTTAAAACTCAGGTCATGGCAAAATTAGATGTTGATTATCATTTATTAAATTAACTACTACAAATTGAAAACCAACTAATAGCATATACTTACCTAATTTAAAGGATGAGCTTGCAATATCTCATAAATTAGTCAATATAGATGATATGAGATTATATAGCAATATGAAAACTGAGGGTACATATGAAGCTTTTGAATCATGAAAATATTTATCAATTGTACAGAAAGATAAGAAAATGGATTGAAAAATGGAAAAGAAGAAAAAGAGATTTTTTTAATTGTTACTAATTTTAAATTAACATTTATTTTTGGGTTTAGTTTAATGCCATTTACTTTGTGATGAGTTCTGACAGTTTTTATGCCTCTGCCATTGATTTCTTCTGCAATGGACGCTAATTATCAACTTAATGCAATCATGGTTTTTATTATACAACAAAAAGCGCTTCCTTTTTTCTTTCTGACGCCTCTTGGAGGAAGGGTTTTGTACCAATGACCTCTCTTTGATCATTGGTGTTGATCTGAGTTAATAAAGAACTGCGCCTCCTAATGTTCCTGTCTGAGGAGGAGCTCATGGTACTGAAAGACAAGTTAGAAGAAGATATCTGGTTATGCTAAAGGATTTATTAGTATTTTAACCAAATTAAGTTTTTTCCAATATGTTCTGAAGTTAAAAAAAAAAGTAAAAAGTAATTGAGGTGGGTTGATCATGGGACAAATATACTACAGTGAGATTTTTTATAGCCAGTTCAGGCTTCAAACATGTGTTGAACAAAACCTGGACTAGAGTGGAATCAGTAATTACCCTGCCAGGATTTTTACCCTTAAAATTTTCTGAAGTTAGCTATATATTTAGTTGGCAAGATGTCAATCTATTAAGCTAGTATAAAGGTTTTTAGACTTCCAACTGAAAAGTGTTAACTAAAAAAATTAATGGATTATAGCTATTTCAATTAATTTTAGGGCTTCAAAAATTATTAGGATGATTCTTTTAGATTTTAAATATGTGTTGATCTGACCTAGAATTAATTTTTTAAATAGATTATGGCTATAACAATGACTATTAAGTTCTTAGCAACTAATAGAAATCATCTTGTAATACAGTTTTTGGGTTAATGCTTTAAGATTAAATTGCAATTTTACTTACTCATAGGTCCAGGTAAACCCTAGAGTAAGGTGGAGAAGGAAATATATTGTTTCTGGTTAAGACTACCAATGTGATATATAGATATGTAGGTATTTGATTGTCACTTTTTGCCTATATAAACTTTATTTCTCATCCTTAATAAATACCGTGGTTTTAGTGCAAGTTTTTCTAAAAAACTTTGAATATTAACCATTAGGCAAAAGTCGCCTAAGTTTTTAACAGAGGTCATATTTTCTGCTGAACCATTTTTTTGACTCAGATTATGCTTCCTGTCATTAAACAGTAAATATTTTTAACTATAACAACACATGAAAGATTGTGTAGTTACCATTTTTAACATTATTTTTTTATAGATTTTATGGGACAAATGGAATATGCCCATATACCAACACTGAAATTATTAGTTATAGAGAATAATATCTATATAAAACTAATTTAAGCTGTCATCAGCCTTTTTGGAATGTGAGTTCAAATCAAGGTTGGATACATTGGTATCACAGAAATATATTTGATTATAGTACTATTTTTTGCTCTAATGTTACCAAATAAGGCGGTGAACCTAGTAAGGGTACCTAATATGAGCATATAAAAATCCATCAAAATTGTTTAATATGTTTTTGAGAGTACTGCAAGCACTTAGACACCCTATAAGTTTATTCTTATATAGATAACTCATTATATATAAAAAAGTTAAGAGATAGTTGAATTATTCTATAGATAAC
This sequence comes from Massospora cicadina, assembly GCA_022478985.1. NCBI lineage: Eukaryota > Fungi > Entomophthoromycota > Entomophthoromycetes > Entomophthorales > Entomophthoraceae > Massospora > Massospora cicadina. Next base: position 30,490 of record JAKSZP010011012.1, read on the forward strand.
CAATTAATTGAACCTTGATCCCAAATTCAGGGAAGGTACGGTTGAGTGGACTCTAAAATCTTTTATTATCTATTATCTTAAAGGTATATTAAGTTTTACAGCATCCTTCACACATGGGTTTTAATAAGAAGTGGTCATATTTGTATCAAAGAGAATTTTAGAATATTTATATATTTTTAACCTATCACTATCAAGTGTCAGAAACATGGTGTCAACTGATCAATATTCTTAATTTATCAGGAAGACCCATAAGAAAAATTTTGTTGTCAAGTTTAAATAAAAATAATTTACAAGGAGCATTAGAGCTAACATTTTGATTATTTTAATTAGTGTAATTTGATGTGTTGAATTACAATTTTGGATGGGACTTGTAATAAGGTCTTTGCCAATATAACATAATCAATGAGAATATTGAATGTTAGTCCCAGAAGAGATCAGAGATCCTGGTGTCAGATACCAGGATATTAGACATAAAGGGAATGTTATTGACCATTACTCCCTCAACCAAATCAATTCCTAGACCCAAGAAGGGGGTTATAGGAGTTACCACAATAAATTACCCAGAAAAAATTGATAGTTAATACAACTCAAACCAACCTTAGAAAATATTTCTTCAAACCAATCCAATCCCAATACCACAAAATGAAATCCTTCCTAATTGAAATGAAGGAACATCAGAAGGTCAGGAAACTAATATTTAAGGTGGCACTCAGGCTTTATATTTTAAAAAGCCCACAAAAATGTAAGAATCAAGAATCTACCCAGCGATTAACATAAGTTATAATAAGTTCTCTGACTTTCACATATATCAAATATTTTACCCTATCATAAATATGCTACAAAGCAATATACCATCTGGAATGCATTACCTGGTTAAGAGCCTCACATCAAGACCCCTTCAACATTATTTATATTAACCTTTTTTGGGGGCTTATATTGTAATTTGTGACATATGACAACTTTTAATTTAATTTATAATAAATTACATCATTAATTATATATATCATTTTGGTACTTGACTTCAATATGACAATTTCACCATATTCACCATATTATGGATACTCTAGCTGATAGGACATAAGCAGAGACTTGACACCCCTTAAAAGAAAATTTGCTGTGCATAATAGATGGCTTCAATTATTCTCTGTTGGGCTTCTTGCAAATAGCACCACTGAGCTGAAAAACAGAATCTTTAACAGGCTGGTGCTCACTACAGGAGCTCAGCTGATGCTTAACGATACCTGCATCTATTTTATCACACCATGGAAGATAACATAATTGATAGTGACACCACTGGGTGCACAACAGAAATGGTGATGAAGATGATTGAATGGGAAGTCCAACCATGGTTACAATTAAAGAAGTTCAAGAAAATCCTATGGAGATTCCTAAATTTAATTTTATAGCATGGTTTTTTAATTAAGGAGTCTTAGAGTTACTTTAAGGAGTCATTAACTTAAGAGAAAGAGCAAAGCAGCAAAAGGTTATCCGCCGTGGACAGGAATCTCAAAACCCCTGTATGAATCAAGTGCTCTCCAGAGAGTTATGGGTCAAGTGCAAATCTATCACACTATATTTTGTCATTATTATACCCAGCGCTTTATCATATCATGCATTTATTATGAGTTTATAACGAGGAGCTCCACCATCTTATCTCTAACTATGGGCCTTATGGATCACCTATGAGCAGGTATATAATTTAACATCACAAAGTATAAGAGATGTCTTTCATTTGATTAAATTGAACTGCTCCTACATCATTCAGCTAAAATAAAATGGTAACTATTGATTGGAGTGTTATCAAGTATGTGGAGGAAGCTATGAAGCTTCTCCAAAAGGACATCTCAGTCCAAAACAAAAAATACTTAGAGATTAATTGAAGCCTTCACTGAAGAGCTTTAAGGACAAGATTTGAAAGCTCATGGCAAAATGGAAGCCCATCTTTCACTAGCTTTCAGCAGGAGGAAGAACAGATATCCCTCCTTAAAAACCCTTCTAGAGAAAGCTTTATGATGAATTGATGAGCTGGAGGCCCATCGAACCTCTGAGACTTCATCAGTGTCACAAGATATAATATCTTGAGTAGCCAAGATTCAACAGCTCTAGCAAACCGTGTGACTCAGGCATCTACTATTTTCACTACTAATTGACTCAGCAACCCGAGAGTAAAATGTGAGACAAATCCCTAATCATGAGGACATTAACAAAGTATATTATCGCCTTAATGAAGATGAGAAATGTTGGAATACTCTTAAAGAAATTTGAAAGCCAATACTGACAAGCCTCCTCAGAACACTGAATGTAAAGAGATGAAGTAGGACTTGAATTAGTGCATTTAAGTACTAGAAAATGAGAACAAGATTTTTCAAATGTACCATTCACAACTCAACAACAAACTCAATATGGACATCTGCGTTAAGAAATTATAGAGATATCAAGTTAATTTTAGAAGAAGATTTAATCTGCTGAACGTTACGCAAAGACTTACCTTAGAGGAAGTGGAGAAACATCTAGACCCACTACAGGACCAAATATATCAACTCAAACGACAAGTTTAACTGAGTGACACAAGAACCAAAAATTTTGAATCAGAAGATCCCAAAGTACATGTCATTACATGATTGGAGGCCACTACTTTAGCTTACGTTCAAGGACAAGTTTACATCTGACGAAGGAAATATCACACTTTTCTCTATATCTATGAAGCCATGATGGAAGGTGCAACTAGTCAAAAGGTAAGCATATTTTATCTTGCTAAGACATATGCCTCAAAAAAAATGATGCCTCATTTGGACGACCTGCATACATAAACTGAAGTGAAAGAGGCTCTTAAATAAATTTGGGCCAAGGCAGAGCCTGAATATGAAGAAAAAGGCCTTCACGAGAATTGCACTATAAAAATGAAAACCCTTGTCAAATTTTCTGATTGCGTTTATATCAAGGCCCATACGCTGTTGACCTTAAGGATAATTATTTTAGATGATACTAAAGCCGCCTTCATTTCTGGTTTACATAGTAACTCTGAACTTGCCATGGCTTGAAGATGACATGATTATGGGAACCAATAGCAAGTATAAAGCTGCACTTCAGGAGGCCGAAAGGTGAAGTTGTTAGGCCTCCCTGACCTCAAACATACCCTGGACCAAAGCTGGGTTAAGGCGAGATATGCCCAGGTTGGTCCTGGGGATGTGCTAGAAGTTCAGCTCTGAGTTACATCAGACGCGTTAAAATATACAAGCTATATGATTAAAAATGACAGTCACTCTAGTTTCTCAGTGAATGGGGTCTCAAAACACGTTTAGTTTTCAAATTTTTTCGGCTTGGATCAGCCTTACCTTCAATTGTTAACCCAAGTTCGTTTGATAACCAGCTACAGTACACTACTTAATGGAAGCACGCGCTTATTGGTGCTCCTGGGCTTAGCACCACTTCCAACAATTGATAATCCCCCTGAATTCTCTTAAATATGTTTACTCAAGATCAACCTTTCTCATTGGTCAACTTCCTTCTTAATAAAAAACCCCTCATTAGTTTAAGTTTTCCTTATGTTAAATTGGAAAACTTGAGCGCGGACCTCTTTGTGAAGATCTAACACAGCGTTAGCCATTGGATTTGCACAAATGTAACTCTCTCTTCTGGCGCACCGCTGGGCCGCCCTGGTCCCCTTTTTACTTAGGCACCCTTGCACTCCAGTCCAGAGCACCGCTTGGATATGGACTCCACTTTAAGGTCCACTAAGCCTTTTGTTTTATGATATCTGTTAAAAGATACCTAATAGACACCCTCGCCCTAAGTTACTGTAGCTCCAGCACCCTCTGCGGGGCTCTGCTCACCTTAGAACTGACAACTAGTTCCATGGCGTTGGGGATGTGCACAGGAACCATATCGCTGGGAACAAGAGAGTTATAAACACTCTCCTTACATTAATTGACTAACCACTTTATATTATATGCACAAACATTATCCATGTGGGACCAATTCAAAGTGAGAATTGGGTGTATCAGATGTTGGTCATGACCGCGTCAGGGCTGACCACTATTTTCTCATTTTGCCAATAATTGGAGCATCTTGGCGTTATTCTAGCTACCTATGACTGGAAAGTACCCATCATTAATGATCATATCTGGTGGATATGGATGCCTCGCAGTATGAGAGTCAAGTTTTCCCAAATTTCTTCAAAAATTAACAAAATTAAAACGATAAAAATGTTTTTCTTTGGCGCCGCGTTTGGATGGTGAAGACGGGATCATCAATAAAGGTCCTGGTGGTGATGGCCTTGGATAACAGTGCACAACCTATCGCTAAAATGGGTATGGGGTCATGTTTAACACAAAACGCGTTTTATAACGATGATTTCTTTTAATAAAATGAGCCAAATATCTTCTCTTATGGCTCTGATATGAAACCCATTTCAGTATACCAAATAACCCCCAGAGAACCCGCGCTTGACCACTATCATGCTCTACAGAGCCCAGGAGGTGGAGAAGGAGTTACTTTTTATATAAAGAAGTTTACTCAACAGCTGAAGCTATGTTGGAATATGTGACCTCAGTATTATGAGTGGCCAATTATCCCTCTCCATTTTTAATGCCAAAACGTACCCTGAGGGCAAGCTTATGCCTGAAGAAGGTTTTCACGGTAAGTGTTGGCGTTGTCTGCTATTAATAAAGACCATTCTGGATATTTTTTGTTGACTGCTACCCTTTCATCCCCTTTAGGAAAAATCAGCACAACTATTTTGGTGGATACTAAAGCCTCTGAGAAATTTATTGACAAATACCTAGTCAACTACCTTGACCTTAGTTACCTGCCAGGTGGTATGGTTAGTGGAGGGGCTTCTCAAGGTACTTCCATACTGAAGGTTCTAGAGGTTAGTGGATTATCAAATGGGCAAGTATCTTTTGTTGGACCATTTCCAAGCAATCAAAGACCTTCTGTACCCCATTATTTTGGTACTAGAGTGGTGGCGAAAGTTTGACGTCAGGACCAACATGAAAGACATCACCTTGTCCTTAACATTAAAAGAATGGTCGTATAAAAGTTGTCACTTTGTCTGAGGAGTATTCTCAGGGTGATCTGCCCCACTGGCCCATTATCCACACTCTCAGTCTCTCCTCATTGTTGAAGCCCTCACTGGAGGTACCTTTACCTTCCTGTTTGGAGGGTCTGGAACCTTCGATTGATGCAGCTTCAGCCGATGTATTACCTGCTAATTCATAGTTTGATTGCATGTTCAAGCTTACCGTTGATCTGATGCATATTTCTTCACCAATTTACCCTTTGACTGTATGGGAGGAAGCGGCCTTAGACGTGTGGGTTAAGGAGCAGTTAGCCAAAGGTGCCATTTTTCAGCGTACCTCCCCATTATGCTCCCCACATCTCTTTGTAGAGAAGGCCAATGGTACCTTATGTCCATGTGTAGTTTAGGGAACTCAAACAATTTTACTGTACCAGATTTACATCTCATCTCATTAGACTCACAGATTACACGCTATGTGGAGAAGGTGAAAGTTTTCTACAAACTGTATTGCTTAAACGCGTTCAAACAGATCCAGTCAATAAGGGCCAGGAGTGGCTAACCGCATTCCATACCATTAAAGGGATTTTCCAATTTCAGGTTATGCCCTTTGGGCTTAATAATGCCTCTGCTATCTTTCAAAGCCATATTGATGCGCTTTGGGGACCTGCTGGGGGTATGCGCGGTTGCGTACATGGATGATATTCTGGTTTGTCCCCTGATCATGAGTCCCATGCAGTACATCTTTGGCAAGTGGTAGAGATTAAAGGCAGCCAACCTTACGCTGAAGATCAGCAAATGTAAATTCTATAAGCCCAGGTCACCTTTCTGAGCAACGTCATGTTTGACCAAGGAAACATGATAACTCCAGACAAGAAGAAGGCGATTCATGGGTGGCCACGCTAACTTTGTTTAAGGAATTGAGGAGTTTTTTGGGGACGTATATGTTCCTTAAGAAATTCACGCCCATTATTTTGAGGAAGCGTTGGCTCTGTATAATGCAAGTGGAGCTAAATTGCTCCAATTATCCCCCATTTTTGGAGGATGCATTCTAAGTAGTAAAGTAAACCCAGTTTTCCATGTCTATCCTTCGCCATGTAGATCCTGAAAAGGAGTTAATTGTGTCTACTGATGCCTCCAACTTCGCCATAGCGGCTGTCTTATTTCAAGTAGGTGAGGATGAAATAGAGAATCTGGTGGGATATTTTTCCAGAAATATGACCTTGCCAGAGGTAAATTATGCCGTATATGAAATATATTTATTAGGAGTGGTTGAGGCGCTGACTTACTGGCGTCATCAGTTGCATGGTTCATCCAAACCTTTATGCATACATACATTTTTGTGCCTTAATGTATTACCATGTACCTCATGTCTTGAAACCCCGGCAAACCCGCTGGGATGAGACCCTAATCCAATTTGTGTTTTCCTATGAGTTTACTAAGGGCAAGGAGAATGGTTTTTACGGAAGCTTTGAGCTGCAACCCTGCACTAGCTTCCAATTCTATTGAGGTGAAGGTGCATAATAGCAGTTGATGATTCCACCAGGTAAGATTGTATCTTAACCTCCCTCTTCCTCAGCCCATGGACCAGCGCTCGCTCCTCTGTAGAATTCTTAGGAATAAAGTATGTTAGAAAGGTAGTCCTTTCACAGCCTTTGTCAGCCAAATATACTATGGTCCTTGCCAAGAGCGCATTGAATCAGGAGGACTTCACCAGAGTTTACCATGTAGAGGATGGGATGGTGTGATTTCAGGGGCGGCTATGGGTTCCCGCCGGACCACTTCGCCTGGAAATTACTGGGAACATCATGAAGGATTCACCGTTGGTCAATTAGGGAAGGCGAAAACTATGGAGGTAATTTGCCGCATTAACAGTTGGAAGGGGTACCCGCTCAGGTGGGCAGGTATTGTAAAGAGTGCCTTATCTGCAACAGAATGAAACCAAATTGACAGCCAATAGCGTGGTTGTTGGTATCCTTATATAAGGCTGAAGGGCCTTTGACTTCCTTATTGGTAAAATTAACGTGGATTTGCCTGTATCTGATGGCTACAATGCCATAATGGTAGTGATGGACCGGATTAAAAAGCTCGTCAAGTTTATTACTTGCAGAACCACAGTAACCGCGACTGTGATGGCTAGGCTCTTTATCACCCGTGTTTATCTCATTATGGGGTCCCATCAAGAAATTATTAGCGATTGTGGGCCCCAGTTTACATCAGTCTTTTGATTAGAGTTGTGTAAGAATCTTCAGATTCACCACTGATAATCAACTGCCTAACATCTCCAATCCCAGGAAGATTGAACGAGTAAACCAGTAATTTGGAACAGTTTTGCAGTGTTACACTGCCACGGATCATTCAGATTGGGTTTCTCACCTTCCTATGGCCCAGATTAGCTACAACAACACTCTACATTCATCTATAGGTTGTTCCCCATTTTTTGCCAACCATGGGTTTAATAATGCCTTCAATATGGAGCCTTATTGTGGATAAAAAGTTGAAGCAGTGATGGACTTTGCTAAGACTATCTAGAAAGTACACCAGGGGTTTCCACAAGTTTGGAGGCGGCAATACAAGTTCATAAGGAGAATGCCAATGGAAAGAGGCGGGTGGGTCCAGCATATAAAGACGAGGATCTTGTTATGCTTGATGCTCCAAACATCCCTATCAAGTAGCCATGCAAAAATCTGTGACCAAAAAGAATTTACTTTACCGCGATGTCAGAAAGGTGGGCTACGCCTCATACCATTTGGATCTCCCATCCATTTTGAATCTTTTGGTTCTATGTAGAAAGCAAGCTAACATTGTTTGAGGGCCCCAACAGATCACAGAGGTTTATCTCATGGATGGGGCGCCAGAGTGCGAAGTGGAGGAGATAGTAGCCTCCCATCAAGTAAAAAGAAGGCTTGAGTACCTGGTATCCTGGAAGGGATTCGATGCAGCAGAAAACAGTTGGGTACCAGTGAACAACTGCGCACATGCCCAAGTTTTGATTCATTTTTTTACAAGCGCTTTCCCCAAACCGCTGGACCTCAGTCAAAACAAACTGTTGCCACTATGAAGTTGGCCCAAGCCCACATAATCTTTCCCAGCCGCAAGCTACTGTTGGGGGGTGGAACTCAAAAGAACGAGAGGGTAATGTCATGGCTTGAGGATAACATGATTATAGGAACCAATAGCAAGGATAAAGCTGCACGTCAAGAGGCCAAAAGGGTGAAGTTGTCAGGCCTCCCTGACCTCAAACATACCATGGACCAACGCTGGGTTAAGGCAAGATATGCCCATTTGGCCTGAGGATGTGAGAGAAGTTCAGTTCTGCGTTACAGCAGGCGCTTATAAAAATCCAGCTATTTGATTAGAAATGATGGTTTGCTTTAGTTTATTTGTGAATGGGGTCTCAAAACATATTCAGTTTTAGTAATTTCCAGCTAAGGTCGGCCGTACTTTCAATCAAAAACCTGAGTTTGATCAATTACTAGCTATAGTACACTTCTTAATGGAAGCATGCACTTATTGGTGCACTTGAGCTTAGCACCACTTCCATCGATCTATGATTCTCCCAACTTTTCTTATGTTTAATTGAGACCAACCTTTCTCGTTGGTTGATTTTTCCTTAATAAAAATCCCTCGTTAGTTTACATTTTCTTTATGTTAACTTAGGGTGAACCTGTGTGCAGATCTCTTCAAGGAGGGCTCATACAACGTTAACCATTGGATTTACTCAAATGTAACTCTCTCTTCTGGAGCACCGATGGGCCGCCCTGGTCCCCTCCAGACTTAGGCACCCTTGTACTCCAGCCCAGAGCACCGCTTAGATATAAACTCCACTTTGGGGTCCACCCAAGCCTTGTTGTTTGTACGATATCTAAACAACTTACCCTTGTTAAACACCCTCGCTCTAAGCTACTTTAGCTCCAGAACCCTCTGTGAGGCTCTACTCACTTTAATACTGAAGACTAGTTCTCTGGCGTTGAGGCTGTGCACCGTCCACCACCTTGATGAGAACTGGAGCGTTATAAACGCTATTTTTTTCATACCTAGCCATGCATGTCACATCTGTTAAACGTTGCTTTAACTCCGTTTTGGATATCAAAGAAGCCCTACTTGATGTATTTGATGTACACAAGCCAGAGACTTCCCAAAATGCCTCAATGAAACCCATAGTGGTTTCCATAGAAAAAGCAAAACCTAAGAAAAAGGAGAAGTCAAGATGCAACTACTGCAAGAAGAACAATCATACAAAGGATATGTGTTCTAAGAAGATCCCTGCCCTACCAAGCAGGGAAAAAGAATGTATCTTAGGGTCAGGTACTTATATAGTTGACTGGGCCAAAGTACATTAAGGCAAACGATTGCAAGGTTTAAATATCTTGCATTGATAATGAACCCAATGTCAACTCTGAAGGCGGTCATGAGGATACAGGGTATCACATTTTAGGTTCGCCCACAGAGCTTGACATTCTGGGCTGTTTAATGTTGAGGATATTGATGATTCCCAGGTTCCGAATGCACTTACCTCAGTCTAATCATTGGGTGCCCTATAATAGTTGATACAGCCATTAGCTAATTATAAAAATCCCTATTGATCCATCTTATCTCAAGCATCCAAAAGCCTCCTGGAGAGCAAGAAGAAATATCCCAAGACTGACAAAAATCTCAATGCAAAGTTCAATTTTAAAGAGGTTTTGGCCCTTCCACCAAAATTTAGAGAAACCATTATCAAAGTGGAAGTGCAATTCAAAAGCTCAAATTCATGGCTATCTCAGAAATGGAATCACCCATCAGTGTTCTATCATCCTGACTCATCATGAGGATTAAGCTCACCCCTGATCTCAAATACACTCAATAGTATAGTACTACTAGTCCAAACAACATCAAGGTAATGGGCGCATACTCATCTCTACCAATATGAGTTAGCAAGTTAGTTTACTCAGCTTCAGAAGTTGCCCCTAGACAACAGGCAACTCTATTTAATCATTGTAATGGAGTAAAGGATTTAATACAAAGAAGTTAATAATAAGAAATAAATGTTATTTATTGCTTCTCAACTATGGTTTTATCCATTTAAGGTATAATAAAGGCTCCAACAAGAATGATTACTCTTTCTGGTCAAGTACCCTGTTTACGCTCTATCTTTGTGATATTATACCTCTGGAAAAAACACAATAAAGCTACTCAACTTAGTAGATGCAGCAGAGGGAATGCCACTTTGTGCTACCAAGGAGGTAAAAGCTAAACTAGAACAAAGTGTGGTTTCCACCAACATAACTCTGAATATACCCTAAAACTGTTTGCTACACATTACTAGATTCAATGGAGTAATTTTGAACCAAAAAATTTACAAGTAGTAGTACTCAATCCAGTTTATTAGAGGCTATTGGACTATCACTTAGGAACTTACCAACAGTTATACCAGTCAAAAAACATTAAAAGATTAAGAAAGGTCTGATACTTCTCATTGATGAAATTTAACAAATTAAATTTTATTGACTTACCTTGACTTTGGCCTACTTGAGGATAGTTTGATTTGTGCTTTTACTTAAATCTAAATAATGATAAATTAAATCAAGAGGAACTTGAGAAATTGCATTAATTACTTAAAGACTACCAGGATGTTTTCTCCACGTCAGATGCCAACTAAGGTTACATTAAATATTGGACACAAGGTATTGACGTTAGAGATTCAACCCCTATATGATCAAAAGACATATAGGAATTTAAAGGTAGAACAGTAATACATGAAGACCAAGATCAAGCAATTATTGGATGCCTGCTTACTTGTGCCCTCCCATAGTCCGTGGTCAACCCACAGCTAAGTATAAAGAAAAAGAATAGTGGTCACAAAAAATGATGGATTACAGGAAGCTAAGCAGATTTACAAAGAAGGACAGCTATCCAATCTTAAGGATTGATGATGCTCAGCACAACTCTCTGGCTCAAATTTCTTTTCCACAATGGACCTCGTTAGTGGCTATTTGGAGATGAATCTATCATCAGAAGACCAGAAAAATATGGGTTGATATAATTGGAAGACTTTTCTAACCTACCTGGCTCACTCAGGGATTACCCAACACTCCCACCTCGTTCCAACGGGAAATGGATCACATCATGCAAAATTTAACTCAGCTGTGTGATTCTTTACCTAGATGACATAAGGGCTTTTTAAATCCTTTACCAATCATCAGAACCACCTCAGGTTAGTTTTCCAATGTAAATGAGAAACCCACATTAAATTAAAAGCCTGCAAAATGTGCCTTATCTCAACATAAATTGGAATTTTTAGGGCATGCCATATCGCGTGAAGAAATCCAATCCTTATACCTTAAGGTTAAGCATTTTCCAAGATGCCTGTTCTGAAGAGCATCAGAGATATACAAGTATTTTTAGGAATGATGTGATGATATTATCATTTTATCCCTAGTTTTTGTTCAACTTGCTGAACCTCATGTCTAAAAAGCACGCCAAAATACACCTTTCATATGGGGAGTAGAGCAATGAACTGCATTTAATTCATTGAAGAATTTCTGAAAAAATGACTAATTTTATGAATTCTAGACTATGAGAGCCATTCACATAGCTACTGACACCTCCGACTTAGCTTTAGGAGCCATTCTCTCACAACTGTATGATGAAGGCATTGACCACCGGGCCAACATATGCCTCCTCATGCCCTATGCTGCTGATGCACTGACCCCTATTTTGTCTGCAATGGCCCACCGATTGAAGTGGGAACTTGATAAAATTTCCCTAAAGCTTCTCGTCTTCTGATATGGCTTCTTAGATTTTTATCTGAGGTTCCATGTTGTAATTTTTATATTAATAATAATCCCTTAGTTTGGCTCCTTACCAAATAAAGATGCGTGGAGATCCCCCTTTATTGAGTTAGGCACCAATAGTGCTAAAGAAAGGAGTCATTGACCACCAGATATGTTATAACAGCAAAACGCTTTCAAAGGCTGAGCGAGATTACAATGTCATGGAGGAAGAGTGTATAGCTGTTCTCCTAGTGGTGAAACATTTTTGGTCCATTTTGTATGGGTCAAACTAACACTTCTAAAAGGCATTCTTTTTTAATGTGGCTGCAAAATATGAAAGATCCAATTTAAAAATTAGCTCATTGGGCTCTCATACTTCAGCACTATGACATGAAAATCGTCCATCAAGCTTAAATGAAACACATGAACGTAGATAGACTGACCAAATTACTCCTAAAACATTTAGACAATAGCGAAGCTGAACAGCTAAGTGACCTACTCATGAATCTGGACTTTTAGGAGGAGAAATATGTACTAGTTTAAGAGATGCTGAAATGACACACGCAAAATATTTATAGTTCAAAAAAACTATTTTTTAAGAAAGTCAGAACCAATTGGTTGATTTACTTTCAGTCTTTGGAATTGTACCAGTGAATAAGGAATCCCACAAAAGTTTAGGACATGAATTAGCCAAAAAACTTACAAATGGATCAAGGATCAATACTATTGGGAAAGAATTCTGGACTCAGTAGTGGATGTCTTAAACTCTTACATAACTTGTAAAAAAATATCACATAAGGCAAGATATAAGTATCAACCTCTTAACCCTCAAAAGCTGTTTTATACCATCAGTTTAGATTTTGTAGTACACTTCCTAAGCCACATGAGGAAATTGATAAATCATTGTAGGGATTGATCATTTCACAAAGCGGGGCAAAACAATTGATATTCTTGCTCTAAACGCATAGGCTACCACTAAATTATTTAACAAAAATACTTACTAGGAATAGTTGCACGCAGGTGCTGCTATGAGATAATGGGAAAAGCTTTACTTCAAGAGTTTTGAGCGTCTTAGCTACAAGCATGGGAACTAAACAAGTATTATCAGCGCTCTTCAATTCACCAACCAACTTAATCTTATAAAAAAGTGAAAGGAACGTTAATCTAAATATTGCAATAGATGGATACTACAAATCCATAAAGCTTTGACCAATATCTACCAAGTACGTTGAAGGTTTTACATTATAAGTTTCCATCATATCATTAAATTATCATCCTAAAATGTTTTTATAGAAGATAAAATGGCATCCTGGTTTCTTAGCCCGTAATGTTACCAGTGATAATACTGAAGAGCATAAAATAGCTAAGTTGATTAGTAATAAAAAAAATTCAGCTTCAGTTAGAAGCAATGAATAATTTAGCCAAAATGGTTACCGGAGAATGCCAAGCAGCAAATACATCCCGCCAACTCTACCCACTTCAAAGATTTTGTATTTAGTCTTGTACTATCACAATTGTATAACGACTTAAAGAGGAAAATTAGATTTCATCTGTGATGGGCCATACCTATACCTTACAAACGCGGAAAAAATACTTAATCAAGCCCCTATAACTGGAGTTGCTATTAATCACGTACAAAGCCCAATTCTCATGTTGGTAATCCCCTGCCAATATTCTTTAAGGGGTAATGTCATATATCTGAATATCAGACATGAAAGGAAGATATCAACCAATTAACCTTAACAAGAGAATCGCCACCTCAGCCCAAGAAGCAATTAAAACATCCCAATAACTTATTATACATAAAAATTGATAGTCAGTAGGGCTAAATTTTATGCTAAGAAAATTCCTTAAGACATATTAAAGCCCAAAACACCCCAAGGTGAAATCCTGCTTAATCAAATTAAAGGGTCATCAAAATCCCAGGAGAAAACTAATTAGGTGGCACTTGAAACATATATCTAAAATTTACCTACAAAAAGATAAGAATCTAGGTCTGCCCAATGATTGACAAATTAATACCAAATTCATCTGACTTGGTACATTTAACCTACTTATTTAACCCTAAAAATATGCTTTTTGGCATTGTACAATCTGGATGCATCGCCTGATCAATAGACTTTTATATGGATTCTTTCCTTTTTTAATTTCAATCCTTTTTCTTATTGAGGTTTACATTGTTAGATGCAACATAAAAAATCAATATTTAATAATATAATGTTGCTCAATTATATCTAAATCTTTTTTGTTACTTGACTTCAATAAGCCCTGACCTCCAATCTTACAATAGGATGAATAACTAAACTGACAGGAACTAAGCAAGATTTGGCACCCTCAAAATTATATAATATACTTGTCATGAGTCTTAGACTACTCCAAGTATTCTCCTTTAATCTTCTTGGGAACAGAAACATTGATACATAAAAAAAGAAGCCCCACAATAAAATTTGTTGATTTGTCATCCAGGTCTCTTGGTTAATTCAGTAGTCTCAGGAGAGAAAAGTTTACTAACGGTTGAACTCTGCAGGGTAATGTTTTTCTCTCTCATAAAGGAAATGGAATTGCGATAATTTAGTTATTTTGAGAACCATCCAGTAGGCTGCAAGGCGGATGGCAGATCATGATTTCATTACATGGGATTGGTGGCCTCTATTTTATGTAAAATTGATATTATGGTATCATTCAGTAATTTCACCAAACTATTAGCTAAAGAATTGTTTGATTTTTTAAGTGCTAAACTAAGCTAAAAAATGAAGTTAGTCATTGCATAAGTTGTGATGTAGAACTTACCTGTAACAAGAAAATAAGTCATCAGGCATTACTGTTGCATAAAATTGAAGTGAAAAAGAAACAAGGCCATAGCTTAGCAGTTTTGGATGGCATAGAGATAATCTCGACCACTTTGTTAGATGGTCATCAGTGAGGAGGATATAGCTATAGCCATGAGACTAGTGGATAAAGGCCCTACTACCTTAAACTCACCACACAAATGGCAATAAGGGAGCTACAACTTGGTACTGATGGCTGAGACTTGTTTAATCCAGCATCCTGAAAGTTTGACATGCTTTTATTAATCATGAATATATGGCATCTGGTACCAATAAACATTGTTTTCATACATCTATACATTTTAAAAAATTCTTTTCTTAAAACGGTTGGCCTTTTTTAATAACTTTTTGTTTGGGAATATGGATACACATAAGGCGTTCATTTCCAATTGATTCACATGTAGAGCATTCCATTCTAAACTGGGTGTTTTTCATAATAGATTGTTTCAGTCTTGATCTTCAGTGATTACAACTCCCATCATACAGGCTGGCAAACCTTTTACTGGAGGTCTTCTTCAGGTACTAGTACCACCAAAGTTCACATCATCAATAACTCATCAGCATTCTTATGAGAATTATAACTCAATGAACTAGAATAAAGTAAAATATTTGTAGATGTAGAGCCCAATTAGCGAGCCTCACATCTGGATCCCTCGTTTTTGTTGGAGCCATATGAGAGAGATAATGATCAGTTATGGTGGTAAGTGGGTTCTAAACAGAAAATTCTGAAAGGCTTATTAAGAAGCATGGCCAGTTGTTCTTTCTTGTTAATGCTTTAGGTTTGCTCACCCTTGTATATATACTGTTGGAAAAACTGCTAGTAGTTATACTTGTTAATTATCTAATTGGTCATAATTTTTCCCACAGTAACATCATTGGGATTGGAAAATAGTAAGAATATCTTTTAGTTTTGAGGATTAATCGCACAATGAATATAATCCTACTTCAATAGTCAGGAATAGTTTTGGCTGATATATTTTTGAGTCTGCTATGTGTCTTACAGTTTTTCCTAACCGTTATGAAGCTCACAAAGCTAAAATAATAATATTTGACTCTTCTGGTCTCTTCTGGGCATTTTTTCCCTCTCTATTAGGAAACTCTCTTGATGCAGGTAATAATGACAAATTCACCCAAAAACGCTTTTTTACACTTATTATTATGAAGATAGAAGTAAGAAAACAATATAAGACAATCTGATATAAGATAGAAAAAATGATTTTTTTTATTTCAAGGTTTAAAGCCAGTATTTTTATACCTCTAGAACATCTCTTGGCCATACTCATATATTAGATGATTTTATTAAAACCATGCCAATCCTTTATGGATTATAGCAAAGGTTATCAAAAGCCTCAAGTTAATTTTGCCTTGAATTAACTTAATTACAATTGTTTCAGCCAAATGGAGGCAATACTACACTCATAATGGAAAGGATATAGGCGTAATATTAGATCATCAGCGGTGTATATTCACCTTAAAACTAGAAAATTACGTTTTATCATACAGCTGTCTAAATATAATAAATTGGTGAAAAAAAGTATGAAATTATAATATTGATGCACCCCTAATTGGGACGCCAGCATGCTTCTCAATAGATCTAGGTATCAATAAGAAGGACGTCCATGTGCAAGTACTATCTTGCCAATTAAAAATATTGACAAAAATAAAATCTATTATTCTTGAACCAAAATTGCATGAATTAGAAAGTGCAATTAAGTCTATGCCAGAAACCCACTTGATTCACCTAAGTGGGTCCCATAATTGGCCATAGTTTAAATAATAGCTATTTATAGCTACAATAATCAGTTTGTTTAAACGCAAGCAAGGCGGTTTTGAGGTGAATCTGATTTAAGATGCTATACAGATAAATCAGAAGGTTCCAAGGAACCATCAATGGGAGCAATCTATCAGCATTTATGGTGTTCTTAAAGAGTTTATTTTTGTGTCAACCATAGAAATCTAACCATGTCTTATATGAGTTTTTTATGTTTAAGTACATGCTTGGTAATTATAGAAGTTCTGAGAAGGTTGAATGCTTGCACCTATTCAGAATTTCTATTTAAAAGGACATTCCTTTGGAGAAGGTATACCACAGGCTTGGAGAGGTCAGCAAAACACGGGATGAATTGTCTGTAGTATCCCACCATCCTAATATACACTAGGATGAGTCTATAGCTTTGGGGCTCATCTTCTTGAAAAGCAAAAACATTGTTATTAAAGGGCTGACCTTGTTGGGTGACTTTATGATCAAAGAACTCTAACTTGGGTCGAAAGAAAAATCATTTTGGAGGGTTTAAGCTTGAGAGAGGCCTATCCTAGGGTTAAAGTCTTGCCAAAGATGGTATAAATCTCTACTGAAGGTCTAGGAGAGTACCATGATGTCTCCAAGGTAACCTATATATATGACAACTTCAGTCAACCAGAGGTCCTTCCATAGCACTTTGAATGGCGGTGGGGCATTGTATAGCCCTTATGACATTTAAGTTATCTCAAATAGTCCAATGATGGTGATTATTACGAATTTGGCCTAATACTTGGGGCCAACTTGACCTGGCAAAACGTGCTGGAAAGATTCCTTTCCTAAAAATATTAAACTCTGGCAAGGAGGCATAGCAAGTCATAAATTTCTAGCAATGGATAGCTTTCTTTAGTGGTTACCAAATTAAGACTTCAGTAACCCATGTTATCTTAATAATTTATTCATTCTTGCAAAATAATATGATGGTCAATGTAATGGCTTTGCGACATGTTGTAAATGTTTTGCCAACCATCTGTGTGCTAGCATTTTTATATACATAATTTTTAGCTATCTGATATGTAGATAGTAGATTAAATCAGTCCATAGCATCTGCCTCGGCTTGTGACCCACGTTTTTATATGTAGTGCCTACATATTGGTTTACTATGTATCAAATCACAATATCCTCGCTGGCGCATCTCTCTTTCATTTAATTGCTGGCTTTTCAACCTGTGGAACCAATAACTTTATCATTTTTCTATTTTCTCTTAGCTTACTATTCTACATTGTCCCCAAGCCAGTGTAAAATTGTCAGAAATACGGACCTATATTTATTATGGCACCCACTGGTAATTTGACTACATCTGGCATATTGCTTTTATATAAAAATATATTGTGCCCAAATATTCAAATTATGACCTAATTTAGATAGCATGTTTTTTAGTCTACAATTCTTGAGAACTTAGTAACCGTGGAAAGCAACAATGAGATCACTGGTAGAGAAAACATATATGAGGAGGATTGTTAAGGCAAAGGTATTTTCCTGGAACAAGCTGTATCAGCCTAACTGTTGAGTTACATGAGCAAGCTTGTGTGCCTCTAGCAGTAACTGATACTAAAGATGCTCTCTTATTTCCTTAAATAAAACTTTATAGCTGAAAGAACCCCGTTTTTTTGTTGAGTTTTGTTATAAAGTTTATATATTCAAACAGTGCTTTGTGTTGTTGTATCTACCTGTGCAGTTGAAGTATGGCGCCTTAGAGCCGATTTTAATAGGAAGGTAGCAGTAGTTCTAAGCAAAAGAGGCAGGTCAACCTTGGGACAAATATACCAAACCGAGCCTTTTAGCCTGCGCTGGTTTCAAACCTGTGTCAATCAAAACCCAACCCAGAGTGGAGAAGGAACCACCCCTCTATGCTACCACTCCTCAAGTTTGCAGAAGTTCTAACTCTAACTTTTCCTGAAAATCTGTAGCAACTTTGGCCTCCTCTACTTTACTCTTCAGATAAGGCAACTCTCAAAAGGAGAAAACATCTTCCGTGTCAAATTATGCATAGTTTTTTTTCATATTGCTAAAGTCATAGATGGAGGTAAAAAACAGTTGACATATCCTCCAGCATTCTGTCAACCATTTTTAATTGTTCAGGGGTTAAGTTTTTTAACCAAAGGAACAATTAGAGACACTGTAGGAAGCGTTTTCTAAAATCATGGAGAATTTTAAACCCTTGGACATTATCAACCTTTTCAGAAAGAAAGAGTAGTACTTAATTATCAGGGCGTTTGCTCTCAAAATATGCGTCTCAGCTGTCAAATTTCAGTAACACCAAGACGTGGCTAGAGTAAGCAGAATCCAAACATGTGACATGTTAGAACAAAATATTATGGGTTACTAAAACCTTTCATCTCCAGTAGGCTTCTGGGGGAATGTTCACATGCAGCCCTGTACTGATTATGACTTAAACCTTAGAATGATTAATTTTTGTTTCAGAGGATATAGAGGCATTTCTTCTGATCCCTCAACCAAAAGTGGTTATAGTTACATGCAGGAACATTTAACTTAGAACTCAAATTGATCAATCTTGTCATATGTCTCCAATAAGCAAGTGCAAGCCTTATGCTTTCCATAGAATCCTTTGGTGGTCATAAATATTAAGGGTATGTATTTCCAAATTGAGGAAAATAATTCGGCATAATGGATAATGGCAATGTATTCTTAAAGTAATAAAGGTTCAACAGTAATTAATAGCTGAAGTGTCAAGAGTTATCACCAAAGTGTTCAGAGGATAATAAACTAAAACTGAGTGGAAGTGAAGGATAAGCCCTATATACCTTGTACATTTGGGATCAGCGGAATATATTACAAGTAATGTGGCACGTAAAGGGAAATCTTGATTTTTTATAAGCTTTGATAATATGTAGTTATTGGGAGCCTGATATCAATGATTGTGAGAATAATACTTTGTAGAATCCAATAGTGACTTGAGTCATAAGCTCCAAAGCTGTGGTGGCAATTTAAGGATCAAGATTAATCACCAGAATAGGAGCAATCATTTTTTAGGATATATTATCAGAATTAGATAGTATATTCATCCAGGCATTCTTGGAAAAAATTTAGGGAGCAGTCATTGAAGCAAATTCTGTTTAGAGGTATGGTATTCAGATTGTCACAACAGAGAGCCTTTTTTCATGATTAAGTACAAATTTCCAACATTTTGCATTCCTTCTCCTATGAAAATTGCTTGTAATATTGGTACATTGTTTAATGACAACCTTTGCAGTAGGAACAGATAAGTAAGTTCTTGTTATTTGCTTCAATGGCATTCTTAAAAGTCAACCAGGGAGTTTTTGAGAAGCAAAAAATTATTTAAGTAATGATAGAGTTTTTAAAGCCTTCTTATGCTCTTGGATACATTTAAAAGTCCATCTGAGCCTATCATTTGTAGCTTGACATCTGGTCAGAAAATTGAGGATAGAATTAAATGTGTTAATGAAGCTGTCTAGAGTAATTTCATTAGTATCTAATAGTTGAGCCAGCCATAAATCATCTAGAGAAGTAAGAAAGAATTCCCATTATCAAGGCGGATCTCCATGGAAGCATATCTTTGGTTTTAAAATGGCTTACTCACTTCTAAAATCTTGAATTAAGGCGGGATTGACCTTAACACAGTTTTATAGTAATTTAAATGAGGGTTATAATTTCTCTGTCTATTACTCTGACTCAGGAATAAATATGCTTTACTTTCAGCCTGTCAGTAGTCCTTCAAAACATAATATATAAAAAATAAAAAAGAGCATTTATCTGACTGAACACAAACCTTTTTTGAAGTTGGATCAAAGCTAGAACTAGAAGGGGAAGACAGAGTGTTTATGCCCAGCTTGGCACAACAGTTTTGATCAAAGCACATTATTTCTGCATAATCACAAATGGAGCCCATGATCCATAACTTTCTAATTTTTTACAACATCATCATTCAGTACATTCCAGCGTCAGTTAAGGGCAGTTGTATTGACCTTATGCTTTATGTAGGCATCTAAAGCCAAAATCTCAGATTCACAACTGCTGACTTGTTTCCAAGGTCAGTAAAGACTTGTTCTATTCAATCAAGATAATTATCAATGACTCTGGTAAATGCATGAATATTTTCATTAACCTTCCAGTGCTTTAAGTGATCTTGGGGTCAACAAGACATCCATCAGGGGAGTACATATTATCCTTGGCCTATTTTATCCATATGCTTATGCAAATCTTTTGACTTTGTCAATATTTAGAATTTCTAAGAATTAGCAGAAACCTCTGTATGTGGGGCTTTAATCCCAGGGGGCCAATAGGCCCTTTGGGGCCCAATTCCCTTCTACTATATCAGAGTAACTAGGCCCTCTAGGACCTTAGGACCTTGGGGCCCGTTGGAACCATCAGCTCTGGTGAGACCTTCAGGACTTTGAGGCCGTTCAGCCATTAGGAACTCAACCCTTGGACTTCTGAGGGTATGGAGAGGTCTTGGAATCATCTTTTTAGTTATTTGGTCTACGCCTTCACTTGGTTCAGACGATGCACTAGATTTAACTCAAAAGACTGTATCTGACTATCATATTTGGATAATAATTGATGCACATGTTTGCACACTTTGGTTACAATGCTTTATAAATGTTGTGGTAATTTTTTATCCTTGTAGTCCATAATCCCAAAGTAGAATAGGTCGATCTGGCTCAGAGAGTAAATGAGCCGTTGATTATGCTTATTTTTTTATAGTACTATATGGTCCCAACCTGAGGGGGATTCATCGATGTGTTGATTATGCTTATTGTCTCAAAATTAACTCAAACAAATGGGGAAGTAGCCTAAAAGATGTCAATAAAGGGTAGAGTTGAGGTTCTGATTAATCCTACTGTTATAACGCTTCAAAAATTATGAAGTACTATTAACTATAAGAGGTGATGTAGAGCGATGTAGAAAAAGGAGAAGGTAGTTCACATCTGTTAGCTAACTTGTTAGTAGACATGGTAGCTGAACCATAGAGCCTTTTCATGTAGGAAGGTACCGCTGTGGAGCAGGAGCTTCTGGATTGGCTTTTGCCAAGTAGATTCCACAATGAGCTGTTGTATGGTACCGCTAATGTTGTTTACTTAAGATAGTACTGATTAAAGTCTGGTACGCACAAGCTAAAATCAAAGGTGGCAAAATTTCCAACCTTTAAGAGTTAAATGTGATATTTATAATTAGAGTTATAAAATTAATCTGGATAAATTCCTGACCTATTAGATATATGAAAAACTGCTTAAAATATTTTGTATCTTGTGATCAACTTTTTTAGAGATAAATACATGGGGCACCATGTAGTACCACCAATATCAGTTCATCATTAAAGAGGAGCAAAGAATTGATTTTTTTGCCCAGAAATTTCCTTTTTAGAGATTCTAGTTTTTCTTTGTGATGGATCTTAATGACAAAATCAATCCTGAATGGTGAAGGTAAGTTAGCTTTGCGTTCAGTAGGGCCCATTCAATGGCAGCTATACTAATTTCTTATTACTAATACTATTATCATGAATATGTGAGAGAACTAAAAAACACATTTTTAATATTGAGTTTAGGAAAGAACTTTAAACTTTAACATTGAGTCAATATTTCTTTAAAATTTATAGGATGTGGGGGAGCCTTGTAGCTTAGAGAGCGTCTGGGCCCAGCTTAATTAGAAAGTCATATTTCCATCCGGTATAAGAGCTTGAGCAAAGTTCTTCCTTCTCTGTAATCATCTGAATTGTTGCGCCTACATAGCTCTAGTGCTTTTAGACCAATTTTTTGTAAATTTAATTTTAGCTTAAAAAGTTTTTCAATTTGTGGCTTAATCTAGATTTGTATAATGTAACATTTCTTTAATTTCTTATACTGAATCTTGCCCATTTAGGGGCATCAATTTATTATGAAACAACTTGTTTTGTTTTTGAGGATTAAATCTGTAAGATAGAGTCTGGACCATCGTTACTTTGATCTATAATGGTTTGAACTATATGTCATCCAAAAATTTTGACAGACAGCTACTATTGCAAAAAGTCATCATCAAGCCATAGACCTATATTATATGTGGAGCGTAGAAGAGGCTAAATGCAAACAGTTGGAAAGATGGACTGGTAAGAATGAAGAAAGATGCTTTTTGTGTTGATAATCTCATTACCATGACTCTAACCAGAATTTACACCAGTGACTGGTACCAAAAACTTGTCTCAATGATTTCCTAGGTGAACAGACTATCTGTCTCTGACAATATCAATTTTGATACTGCTTATTTCTTTCTTTAGTATAGTGAAGATCAAACCAAGATGTGGCGCCCCAGCTATTTGTTTATGAGTAGCGACATATAAAATCAAAATAAAGAACTCCCAAAAGATTCCTTGAAGGTTAGCCTGAGCAGCTATGACAGATGAGATGGGGGTTGGGGTGGATCTCAATCCAGCGTGGAATTCAGGGCATATGAGAGAGCTGAAAGAATTGGTGCGGGGAATAGGCGTTATGGGGCAGAAAGTAAACATTATTAAATTCATATTATTGCTTAGGCATACGGTATTCTTTGACATGATTTACTAGCAAGCTTGGTTTCAGTGTTCTTAATGAGATCTGGCTTACAAGTATACAACCTGCTTTGTTGTCAGGTTTGGAGGAAGTTGAGTATATATAAAGTGAACTTGATGACACCAGTGCATGTAAAGCCTGTGGTAAATTCCAGCTCTTCAATTTTGTCCTGGGCTTCTTCATGGAAGTTATCAATAAAGCTTGGGCAGGGAATACCATTGACAAGCATCCTTATGGCTGTGTTGAGGGCTTAGTGGATGATGGCATTGATGGGTCACCAGATGAATTGTAACAAGTTGATGGTGCATATGGTAAACCAAGAAGCCCTTGAAAGGGCAGAAATGGGGCTGATGTTGAAATTGGGAGGCTTGAAAAATTCTAGCAAGTCAAATTCTGGATTTAACTTATAAAATCTACTTTGATCTTCGATTATCCAATTTAGATATTAAAATGAGGTTGAGACTAATACCAAAGGCCAGACATGAGAGCTAATTGGGTGAAGTTTGGAGTGGATGTCGCTTGAACCTTGTCCAGGAATTTTTTGACTCGGGGCAGGAGCTGGGATGGTTCATTCACGTTATGAAAAAATCTTACCAAATTGGATAGAGCATTAGGAGCTGCACCTGACATGTTTGAGTGAGGAGAAGGATGAATTCAACACCGATTGAAAAACAAAGTAGCTAGCAGCAGGGTCAACGATATATGGAGGAGTGGTGGAAGCTGCTTCAGCAGTGAAGGAAGGTCACTGCACCTAAAATGGTCCAGCCCAAAGCACAAGGGGAAGAGGGAGCAACCGTTTTGATGTACTCCCATAATGGGTGGTTGGTTGCAGAGAGGATTACAGATCAGGGTTTTTATAAGGTAGGTATTCCAGTAAAAGGATCAGATAGTTGCAAAAGTGCGAGCTCCTGCTATGCGGCTGGCCTCACTAAAAACCACAACTGATGAATGGGATCCTCTCCATAGGTGGAAAATCATTCTGGGAGCTTAAGATGGAGATGGTTGTAGAAAAAATGTATAGGCAACCTAGAAAACTATATTACCAAAGTGTCATCTGCCATCAACTGAGTATGTGTAATAAAAATGAGAGTTGTTTTTAAAAATCAATGGTATCTTTGCCGCAGCCATAGATTGGGCTTCACTTGAGCTAATCTTAGGCTAAAGTATTTTTTAAGGGGTGAAAATCAATAAATGGGAAGGGCTAAGAACCGCCTGACCCATCTTAATAGTGATTTCATTGATTTAGGTTCTAAAATCTATATCTGACTAAAAGGCCAAAAGTACAGGTTGCTCCAGGGGAGCACCAGAAGGCTTTGAAGCACCACCTAAGATCGTGTAAGGTGTTGACCAAGGTCCTGAGGGGGGACAAATCAATAAATAGGATGGAGTGGTGCTAGTGGAGCTTTCCTGGACAATCATTTGGTATTAGCCAAAGAATGCCAAGAAATAGCGCATTACTATCCCACATGGGGGCAGCAGGCGTCATATTTAACAACATTTAAAATATAAAGTTGGCAGGATGATGACAACTATTGGTGCTTACTAAACTGACTTATAAATATCAGATTTTCGCATAAAGTGAGTAATGTGAAAGAAAATTCATTGATGCTTATTTTTCTTCTGACGAGACATCTATGATTCTCACTGTGCCACCACAGTACAACAGCCTGGTAATTTGGGTCACCATTAAAGTTCATTAGTCACCACCATTGCATTCATTGATAGTTGGTCCTTAACTAACATCATTTTTTCAAATGTATGTGGAAATAAGATGTTCCCAATTTCTTACAACTTATGGAGTTTAGAACCAATGGCTCAAAATATACAAGGTCAATTGGGGCAACTTTAGCGCTTTCACTCAGGTTCAGTAAGATATCCTTACACCTCAGGAAGCTCTTGACAAACCCGCAACAAATTACAGTTTGGGACTTAATTTTTCAGGATGTAGAATTTAATAATCCTATATACTGAAGAGTTCATAATTAATTTTACAAGCGTCACCTTAGAATGTGAGGCTAAAAATATGCAAATTACGTATAAATGCTTGTATTTGTTACTAATGAACGAAAACAAATTTATTACATTGGTAAATATGTCTGGCACTCCTACGTGAACCTGCCACCAATTGTGGTTGATATCGCAAAAAAATGTATTTATACCTTTGGAGCACAAAGTAACTCCAACAGGGTCCTAAAGATTTTATAAACATCAAGATGCATGTGAACATTCACACATGAGCCTATTGGAAATTGGAGGTGCCAATACCCATCAATGAAGGAGATCTTAACTTATTCTGAATTCTTAATATGGCGTATAAAAGCCCCACCTTGGTACTATTGGCCAATATGACAGCCAAGGCGCGTATAGTGGAACATGATACCCATTAACCAATGTACAACTACATAATGTCAAAAGAATGGTATTAAACAAGGTTTTGTAAACTTTCACAATTTTGGGTAGAGGAACCTTTAATGTTATCAATAGATGCGATTTATGTTGGAGAAGACTTGATTTCTGAACAAAGAAAAAGGATGACGAGTTACAAGAGGAATATGCCAACTAGTTCACTTCTATGTAATTAACAAGATTGAATATGTCATACACATTGTAGAAATGAGAGATGTTCCCCCAATATGAGTGCAATCTTATAGAAAGAGCAAAGTAGAGGAGTTTAATTACTACGGAGCTCAGGAAGTTATTATTGTTGAGATTGCTTGTGCCATCACATAGCCATTAAGCATTACCCTCCTACTTCTTCTCAATAAAGATAAAGTCAAAGAGTTGATATATGCCAACAATTTCTTAATTAGGTAACCTAAAAGGACGTTATCCATTGTTATAATGGTGACTTATTAAGTCTCCTAGCCAAAGATCATTTTTTTGGCAATAGATTTTGCCAAAGTACTGGCATATTAATCTCTCCTCAGGATTGAGTCAAATATGCCTTTATCGCCAACAGGGGTCTAAAGGTTGATATAAATGTCATATGGGCTATGCAATGCCCTGGACACATCTAAGAGCTAAGTATGGACTGCTGGGTGACCTGAAGTTATTGTGCATATTATTTTACCCAACGTCAAAATATGATTTTAAATATCTTTAGTAGGTATTAAAGCATCTATAGTATAACATTAACTAACAAAGGAAGGCTTCACTTTATCTCAAGCCTCTTAAATTACTGATTCCAACTTGAGGTAGAATACCACAGATAAACTCACCAGTGAGGGATTCGCCCTCTTGTCAACAAAGTGTCACACTTAAAAAGATGACCCTTTCCAGAATCCTTAGAAACAAAGTTTTTCAGAAAAGTAGGGTACTAATGACCGTTCATCCTACTGTTTGATGACTTTATAAACCAATAGCTACTTCTCCAAAAGAATGTCCTTTATAATAAGACCTTAACAGTATCAATTTACGCAAGATCCTTAGGACTTCTTTAATTACCAAACCTGTCCTCATATATCTAAAGTTCCATCAGCCCTTATTGATTTTTTTGGTGCCAGTGAAGTGGCTGTGGAGGTCATTTTATAACAGTTAAGCGATCAGAAAGTAGAATGACTAGTGGCATATTACATAAATACTCTATACAAGACTGAGTAAAATTATAGTATAATTTAGCGGGAATGTGTGTCTGTGCATATGTAACTGAGCACCTTTGATATTATCTCTAAAGAAACACTTTAAAATTACAAAAAATCATTTCTCTATCAGATGGCCCTAACAGATGAAGGATTCATACAAGACGCTGGTTAGGTCAGTGCTATTACAGAAGATTTATGGCTTTTACTATAGTTTATAACGCCTGTACTACACACCAGATTGCGGATGGATATCAAAGATGCTGAACTTAGTTATGTAACTACCAGAAGAAATCCTGTAGATCTGATTGGCTGAGCGGACATGTGATATATGGAGACATCATATAGTGAGAAGGAATTATATTCTATGACTAGGGGTACCCAATTCAAAGATGGGATGCTATACAAGTTGATTGGCGGAGATTGATTGCCTTATGTAAAACCATCCTCATGAACCTAAACTTTTTAAAGGCCAATCCAGCAAGGACTTTTACCCCTCAAGAGGTGCAAGAGTAGTTGAGAAATGAAGTTATTGGGACCAGGTGCTTTTTACCATACATGAGGTAGTAGAATTCCTTGGTAACCTGCAAGATTCAGGATCATTAAAGCCCCTGCTATCAGCATCAGATTGTAGATCCCAGGTTACCAATTAGTATGGTCAGTGCTGATGTAGTAGGGCGTTTTCCCACTGTTCTCTATGGCTATTGCTACATCCTAATCGCCATTGAACATCTCACCAAGTGGGTTAAGGCTATCTATGTCTTTTCTTCCACTACATAGGCTATGGCCCTGTCAGATTCTGGTTGTTGACCTGAAAATAAACCCTTTGACAACCAACAGATCAGGCCATTATCCTCCCAATACTCAAACCAATACTCTAATTTTCAACCTTGAGCCTATTGCAATTACTCGGCTTGGGCCAATTATCCCAACATCAATTCAATCAATTACTTTATCAAAAAGCTTGGGTCAAATACACTCACGATTATGGCTAATTATCACTGCACCAAAACTTAGCAATTGGTCATAAATATCACAAACTGTATTCAACATTTTGCAAAAGAAATTATTTAGGATTGACCCAAAGATTTCGTCTAAAAATCCCATGGATAAATAGATGAACGTAATGTAATCAATTATATGCCCTAGAGTGAAACTATATGTCAATACATGTAATTGGCATGATAGCACTTGCACATGGACCTCCCAAATGGGAGTATCTAGTGCTATCAATAGAGGCCTGATGATGTCCTTATTAGGGGTACATCATCTACTACGATTAATAAAGAAATTTCACAGAAGATGTATTTTGTCAGCAGTTTGACGAAACTCAAATCAAGAGGATCCTAGGACTTTTTTGTATATTCTATTTGCAATTTTTGTCCCTAAATTTTTAAATTTTATTCGAGGTGGGCCAACCTGGGGATGATACCACACTGATTAGGGAAGTGAAGAAAATGGGAAAGGGAGATAAAACCTGGAAAACCTCCATGCGCGGCATATGATAGGCCAGGAACTCCATGGACCGCCTTTGCTATTCGCTATTTCAGTTCAGGGCATTGGTGTACAAAACCAACACATTCAAAATTGTCCCCTACCCAAAGTCCATTACCAGGATCGAACTCAGGAGGCAGTGGTAGAGAGTCCATATTCTTTCACTGGGGTATCCTCCCTTGATTTTTGCCCCTAAAATCCTCCTAATTTTAAAATTATTTTGCTACCAATAAATCTAGCAATAGATCTCAGTTGTATCAGTTTAAGGGCCAAACTGAGGTAAAAAGTAATCTGTTGAAATTGCATGCTTGAATGTGGCAAGAAGATGCCCTAGAGGTATAAATACTGGCGCCAGGCCTAATGATTAATTGCATATAAATATCATCTAATAAAGATATTTTATTTTATCTCATTCTTAGTTTTATATCAGAATATTTCCTTTGGTTAAATGTCAACAAACTGGAAGTACAAAATGCCCATTTTGTAACTGTAATTTCCTCAGAAGAAGTTCACAATTATGAAGGGAAAATTAGGCCCAAAATTGACCATAAGAGATGGGGCTATGTAAATATGCCTAGTGAGTTTTTGAACGTAATAAATACCGTAAGCCACTAGCAATATCAAGGATCATTAAGCTAAACTTTATTCCAATCAAGCGTGCAGGATTATAAATATCAAGCGAGCAATCCTTGGGATTGAACAGGCCCTATTCCTTTTCTGATCCATTTCTTGCACAAATAACATACTGTCATATTTTCTAACATTGGGAAAAATTCTACTTCATACGTTGTATAAGAAATAAAGTCATTGGTTGTACTAGCCAACACTTCACAGTCACTAAAAACTCTTTAACAAATGGGAAGTGAAATATATGAATTGTACGTTTTTATATATTCTCTTAAGATAATAGTCACCAAGACATCGATGAATCCCCCCTTGGGTTGGGACCATCTAGTACTAAAAATAATAGTCACCAATTCTATGCAATAATCTATAATCTACCTTCCTCCTGCTGTCCTAATAGACAAGATATCACTAATATTAAGCATGTCGCCAAATTTAGGACCTTTAAGTGATAGAACCAAGATTACTTAATAGGGTCCAACCATTAGATTACTTTTCTACACCTAAAACTGTTACTTTGACTATGAGAGCCTTGACTGACAAAACATTTGATTATAAGTGATTGCTATCCAAGGGATTATTATGATTAGTACACTAAACTGTGCTATTTAATGTTTAATAAATACACTTAAACCTTAAAATATAGAAATATCCTCATAATCTATAATAACCCTAGCTGATATCCCCAAAAAGATTGTCACCTCCTGGTCAGGCCCATATTTCATTTATCACCAGGTAGGGTTCCAAGTATTTCAACGCAAAAGTTGATCAAGGCACTGTGGTGATAGAGTGTTGGGACTTTTGCCCATATTCCCACTGACTAGGTTACTAGGGTTTTCTAGGTGATAATTCCCTAATGCGAAGTGAATTGCATATTGGTTAACCCTGATTTCAGGGTAATTATGTTTGGGGGATTTTAGGTTATTCGCCTAGGTTAAATCTATTGGATTAATTTTGGATTAATGCTTAAGATCTCATCAGGAAGAGTTGCCGATGAAATAGGGGCATCTGATAGTTGATTAACTATCAGTTGTACTGATTAGGATTGGTCAGATTTCATCACTGACTAAATGGGACTTTAATGATTAAGTTGTAAGGCGAGTGATGCCACCTGCAACTAGTGAATCAATCAGTTAGTTTGTGACCTGTCTTAATGGGTAACAAGTCCCATTACCTAAGCATGTCGCTTGACAAATATGGTTGGTTTACTTGGATTTAGAGGAAAACGTTAGGGACACGTTTTCTATAACTTTCCTTTTTTAGGTCTCAAGGATGTCCAATGACAGAATACTAGACAGGCTGGGGAAGACTATCGCTGCTGAGATGAGGATTGGTAATTCAATGCAACAGCTTCTGTTTCATTGAGGAGGTGCCAACTGAGGGTTGGGCACTGAATTCCACACTAAACCCTAAAAAATTCAATAATCAATCATCAATTTCCTGATCATCAGTTCACAGGTCAATTACCAGAGTATTATATTAGTATAATTTATCAAAATCCATTTCGAGTTCTAATCTTTTTCAAGGAAATTATAGCTGTGTGCTCTAATTGGGAGACTCTTAAGGATATAGAGTAAGGATCTTAGTGGGGATCCAGAGAAAAAGCTGAATAAAATTGGGGATTGATGCTGACTGTGTGTCCCAGTGAAACCGTAAACAGGGATCTGAGCATAGATCAAGTTAGGTGGTACCAGGGAACAAAACCCTATTCAGGACATCATAAGTATTTTGAGAGGTAATACTTGCCAAGCATTGACCAATTTCTAGTAGTTCCATTCAACTATGGATAATAGTTGCCATCTTATTATCAACAATTATATCAACTACTATCATACAATGTGGAGAATTACACAAGACCTGAACCTGTGCAGTTAATATTAATAGGGGTTATTAACCAAGAACAATCAGAAAACCTATATATTTCAACAATTTGTGCTCACTATAGGGGTGTAACTGAGTAGAAGATACTAGGACGTGACGTGTTATATGAATATGTTTCCAAATTTGGCAATGAGTTACTAGGGAAAGTAACATCATTGGATTAGAAAATGTAAAATTAAACCATGAAGCTTTATTGAAGAGAGAAAGTGAAGTGGATCACATTCAATTGCGTTCACTCAGCTCAGAAGTGGAGCTCCTAGTGAAGCGAATTGAGGATACTCAAGTTTTGGGAAGAGGACTTTCAGCCTAGATATGAAATTATCTAGTGCTGCAAGAAAACCTGTTCCACCTGACATCTACCTGGGATGAAGAGGATCAGCAGGGCCAAATTAAGTTGAAATTGGTTCCACTTGATATAGTCCAATGGAGTGAGGTGTTAGATGAGACACTATATAAGACACTAAATGAATCTAATGAAGCTAGATTAATCTTTGTGATTAAGGGATCGTTTCCAGATCCATCAGTGGATTTACTTCCAACGTTTTTTATGCCACAAATGCCAAAAATCGTTTTTAGGAGAAAACCAATCTGAACAATCAAACAGTGCTGTTGACTAATGTGGAATTCACGATTTTGAGTGATACAAAGAATCAAGCAACAGTTGCTGATATATGAGATGAAATTAGGACCTGTTGAATGAATGACAAGTTAGAATGAAGGCCTAATTAATGAAATCGTTTAAGAGTACTGCCAAAGTCGACATGTGTTGCCTATACGTGAAGAAACAGCACTGCTGGTAATATGAGGAAGAAAGTCAATACTAAAAATTGAAAGTATTGGACCTAGTAGAAAATAGTTGCGATGTTCCCAGTGGACCTCTGAACCATTAAATGGTTATGTCCAGAGATTTTAAATAAGTTCTAAAAGAGGACCATTGAATCAAATAGATGGTTAAATCTTTAGAGGATAAAATTTTGAACTATGATAACTAGTAGGTCAGTGTATACCTAGGAATCAGTTTGGATAAAGGATAAAAGAAGGAACTCTGAACCTAATTGTAGGTTTAAAGTCCCATTGCAAAAGAAAAATACAAAAAATAGATAAAATATATAAAATGTTAAAATTTATCTATGGGTCCATGATTTTTGGACCTACAATGAGATGTGATTGCTGGTATGGGTTGCTAAGAGTATCAATATATTATAGGATTCATTAGGGATTTTGCAAGAATCTCCAAGCTCTTAATTCATTTGTTGAAGGATCCAAAGAAAGTAAGCGTTTGGAAAGAAGAAGCATAGAAATCCTT
This sequence comes from Massospora cicadina, assembly GCA_022478985.1. Classification (NCBI taxonomy): domain Eukaryota; kingdom Fungi; phylum Entomophthoromycota; class Entomophthoromycetes; order Entomophthorales; family Entomophthoraceae; genus Massospora; species Massospora cicadina. The sequence continues at coordinate 62,274 of JAKSZP010011012.1, forward strand.
AAATGAGTTAATCAAGTACCTGATAGATTCTCCGATTTTGAAATATCCAAATTTTGATAGAGAACTCTTTATACAAAACTGATACTTCATTAACAGCGATCAGTGCTATATTGAGCCAAGTAGATGAACTTTTAATGAACATCCGGTGGCATAAGTGATCTGGACACTCTCAGCTGCTGAGAGGAACTAACCTGTAGCTGAGTGTGAACGGCTTGCAGACATTCACACCTGTAAACAGTTTCAGGTGTACATCCATGGAACGCACTTAAGAAGTTGTGATGAACCACTAATTGTTGTGTTGGCTTCACAATTTACAAGAACCAGAAAGATGACTGGCATGACGGGCACTGAAGTTACAGGCTTACAATCAATAGATTGCCCACTGAGCGGGGGCTTCTCATCAGAATGTGGATGGCTTATTGTGGTTACCAATGGTCCAGATGGTATACCAGCAGGCAGATGAGCTATTCTATAGAATGCTTGACAGAGAAACTGGGAAAGATCTCCAAAAAACCAAGGTGCACTTCGAAAAGTGATGAAAAACACTGAGACCATGGATGGAAAAGTTTTAAAGATGAAAAATGGGAAGCAATTACTGTTCCCAGAGCGGTTGGAAAGAGCAGCTATTGTTCAAGCCGCTCATAAAGTTGTTGGGCATGGAGGCCTGAGAAAAACAACTGACCATATTTGCCAGTAGTACTGGGAGTTAATCAACTATGATGCTGCAGACTATCTAGCTTTATTTTTGAAGTTCAAGTTTCAAAGCCACATAAGAATACAACTAAATACTCACTAGTACACCCTGGATTTGCTTGTATACGGTGTTCATTAATATGATGTGACTGCTGACAATGAGCGCATGGGAGTCAAGTACGTAATAGTTGGGATTGATCAGATGAGATGGGTTGAGATAAGGCCCTGGAGAAAGTAGAATCTACCAGAACAGCAAAGCTCATCCTAGATCAAGTAGTATACCAACATGGATGCCCACAGATCCTGCTGAGCAACAATGGGACAAATTTTACATCTCATGTGATCCCACAATTAAATGAGATAATAAAGATCTGAGGTGTCAATTCTGTACCCTACCTGATGAAGACTAATAGACTGGCAGAACAAGTTAATGGGATGCTGGCCATGACTTTGAGGAAGCTGGTCACAGGAAGAAATTCTTCATGTGGAATGTACCTGAGTTTGGTAATGTTCACCTACAATATCAGTTATCATACAGCAATGGGAAAAGATGATGTTCGAGTTACTATATGTAAGAAGACCGCGTTGCCATCAATTTTATATTCACTGTTGGAACCAACTTCAGGGATGAATGCAGATAGTACCTGAACCAATTGATGAATATTTGATCAAAATTCAAATGCAAACATTCGATACAACTTTGAAGAAAAGGAGATGAGCAAAAAAATGATGGATGATAAAAAACTTGCCTTATCAGAATACCAAATAGGCAAAAGAGTTGCCTATTGCAGTACGCATGGTTTTTGGAGAAGAAACAAATTGGATGCATTGTGGTCAGGTCCATTCAAGATTATCACTAAGATGGTAATGGACGCCTACTCCATCAAGAACCTCTTGGATGGAAGGATAGTAAATCAAGTCCATACTAATATATTAAAGCATTGGATCATTGAAAAAAATAATAAAAAAAGAGTTTTTGAAGGACCTCTAAACCATTAAGTTATTTATGTCCTAATGTTTTGGTTAAGTCCAAAAGGAACCGCTGAACCAAATTAGATGGTTAAGTCTCAAAAAGTAATACCTCTGAACCATAGAAAACTGGTAGGTCTAAGTATACCTAGGATCCAGTTTGGGGGAATAAAATAAAAAGATGGACCGCTGAACTGAAAAAAGGTCAAGTCCCATGGAAAAAAGAAAAAAATGATAAAAGTTTGAAAAAAAATTATTGGAAAATGCATAGAAAAACCAGTATACTTTATAATTTTTATCTTTTATTGGTTATCCTCAATTCATGGAGATTCAGCCTATGTCGCCTTTTGGGGGAGGGAGGATGAATTGCAGTAGAAGTAAATAACCTGTCAAAATCTATGTGAGATCAGATGCTAGTGAGGGCTAGACCTAATCAAAACTAAGTTTGTTGAGTGGATGCAGATCCCTGCGAGAAAGTGACTAGGGGAAGGAAAACTGAAATGTCAGAAGAAGCCAAATGCAATACCCTGGAGTGGGGAGGGAAGCAACGGTACAAGAAGAGGCAGTTGGCAAACAACCCCAAGTAATCCTGATATGGCACCAGAGCCAGAAGTATGGTCTTGAGCGCTTACAAATGGGCTTTGTCAAGAACACCTGACATATGGGCCAGAAACGAGCAAGGGATACTAGCAGGGGGTTTTTTCCATGCCCCCTATCAAAGCCATAAGTAGAAGATACCGATGGGATGCGCCAGAAATAAGATAGTCATGCAAGGAGCAAATGGCATCCTGCATGTGACAATTATGAGCCTTTCAGAAGCCGAAGCAGAAAGAGCAATGGAAGCCAGGAGAGGATTGAAGCTTTGTGGCCCAACTTCAAAGAACTTGGCCATCAAAGCGAAGATCATAGGCTGTGATACCCTAATTTAGGATGTTTTCGAGATCAGAAGAATTTAGAGCTATGGACAAGACCTCTGTGACTTGGGCCTTTAATTCTGCATAGGAGAGTTTAAAATGTAGCTGTTGCCAATGGTTAGTTCATTGCCAAGACAGCTGGCTTTTAATATTGACTAAGTCAGAAGAGGAACTCTGGAAGCAAGTCTGACCCAATGAGGAACGAATGGTTGATAGCAAAGGGATTGCTTCAAGAGGCTTAAAAATGATGTTAGGAGTATCTGTACAAAAAGCTAAAATATCGGAGAGTCTCAAAATCTAACTCTGGAACTGATGATAGAGGAAGAGTTGGTCGCAAGTCAATTTGAGACAATTACTTACCTGGTTTCAGCGGGGTTGGTTACCATTTCTGTTAATTCCATGGAAGGACTAGATACTGGCACTTGAATAGGAGTATGAGTCCTGGAAGGACCATAGATAAGGTTCCATCACGAAGTATGACTCATCCGCTGGTAGAGCCAAAGGTCTTGATCAGACAAGCTATTGAGCAGCTGTTTGTACTGAGACTCAGAATTTGACATATGATCTGGATGAGAAGAGGGATGTCAGACTTATATGTTAGTTGACATTATGTACTCTGAAATTAATTAAGCTCCAATTTTGGAGAAATCAATCTCAAAAGTAATGCGATAAGCTCTCCAGAGTGAATTAGTTATGATATGAACCAAGAGGTTATTAAGAGAAAATAACAAGGGCAAATAAATGAGCATTCTTAATTGTGACACAAAAACATCAATGGAAAGAATCTCCAGTTGAGTGGCGTGGAGAAAATCAGGAAATTGAGGACACTGGACCAAGAATCCTAGATATGACAGTGGGTCATATGCCTTGTCTGGGGAAAACTGACTTTCTGGGACTAGTATTTTTATGAGTAAATCAATCAGTCTGGAATGACAAAAGGTCATGGTGACCACGCTCTGAGTAGGTGGTAGCAAAGAGGAAGAGGAAAAGAGCTTTATGCTGAAGATTGTCTCAAGAAGACTTGAGTACTGATGATTGTAATCCGCTTGAACAAATGAAGTAATTGACCAAGTGTCCAAAGCAGTTTTCTCATGCCCCAATTCTTCTCTCGCTGGAAATCTAGGAAAGTGGGGATGTGTTGGGATTTTTGCCCATATTCCCAGCTGATTATATTACCAGGTGTCGCTAGGGGATACTTCCCTGATGCGAAGTGAATTGAAGATTGGTTGACCCCAATTTCGTTGTAACTATGTTTGGGGGATTTTAGGTTATTCGCCTGGGTCAGATCTGTCAGGGATTGATCCAGATGAGTGCTTAAGATCTTGTTGGGCAGAGTTGCTGACAAAATAGGGGCATCTGTTAGCTGATTAACTATTAGGTTTACTGATTGGGATTGGTCAGGTTTCATCACTGACTAATTGGGAATTTAAGGATTAAGTTGTAAGGCGAGTGATGCCACCTAAAACTAGTGAATCAATTAGTTGGTTTGTGACCTGCCTTAATGGATAACAAGTCCCATTACATAAGCAGGTCGCTTGCCAAATATGGTTGGTTTACTTGGATTGAGAGGAAAACGTTAGGGACACATTTTGGGACTCTTTCCTTTTTAGGTCTCAAGGATGTCCAATAACGGAATCCTAGCCAGGATGGGGAAGGCCATCACTACTGAGATGAGGATGGGTAATTCGATGGCGATGGCTGCCATTTCATAGAGGAGGTGCCAACTGAAGGTTGGGCACAAATATTCCCACTATAAATTCCTTTAATAATTCACTAATAAATTATTAATTACCTGGTCATCAATTTACCCAATCAATTACCAGGGTATTATATTCGTATACTTTATCAGAATCCATTTTGAGTTCTATTCTTTCTCAAGGAAATTATTGCTGTTTGATCTAATTAAGAGAATCTTTAGGATAAAGAGTAAGGATCTTAGTAGGGATCCAAAGAAGAAGCTGAATTGAATTGTGGATTGCTGCTGACTGTGTATCACAGAGAAATCATAAACATGGATCTGAGCATAGATCGAGTTAGGTGATACCAGGAAAAAATCCCTATTCAGGTCATTATAAGTATTTTGAGAGGAAATACTGGCCGAGCGTTGGACCAATTTCTAGTAATTCAATTCAACTATGGAAAATAGTCACCATACTATTGTCAACGATTATAAACAACTACTATCATACAATGCAAAGAATTGC
>JAKSZP010011013.1:0-66973 GCA_022478985.1 Massospora cicadina
AACTACTGAAAACTTCATCTGTCAAGAGCTGACAAAGGCCCTGGACCTTCCCTTAAGTGTTGGCCAGTTTGTGAAAGGTGGGGCGTTTAAACCATTCCAAATTACGTATTATCGCCTTTTTTCTTTGTTTCAGGCTATGGGTAAATTTTGGAGAGCTTCTCCTCGATTAAAAACCTCCTGTGCCCTGTTATTCTGGGTGTTGGCTGGTGTAGACAGTTTGACGTCTTCTCTAGCCTCATGGACTCCAGCATGCATGTGAAGTTCCCTGAAGGAGTCACAGTTACCAATTCTTGTCTATATTAGTGTGCAATAACGCTCCCAAGGAGATGAGGCCCCTCTCTTAAGGTAGGATTAGCCTCTATTCAACTGACTATCACCCTGACCCTGGCACTTATCCTGCCTGAATGTGTATGCGGATATGAGGAAATATTTGATCCTTCTAAGGCCCGCCCACTCCCTGAGCACACTAAGTGTGACTTGAGGTTCAAGTTAACCGTTGACCTAATCAAGATATTCTCACCCAATTTATCCATTGTCCTTGAGGAAAGAGGCTGCCTTGGATGTTTGGGATTATGATATGATCTCCAAAGATTAAGTCTTCTACAAATCTTTGACGGTGTGCTCCCCCCTCCTGTTTGTAGAAAGGTCTGATGGCTCCCTCCGTCCATGCATTTATTATGGAATGCTGAACAACGTGAGAGCCTGACCCCTATCTGCTCCCCCTGGAGCAGCATATTGACCGCTATGCGGAGGAGGCTAGGGTGTTCAACAAGCTGTGTCTAAGTATCAGGGAACGTTCCCTGTGCATGGATCAGGTAATCTTCCTGTTTCCAAGTAAAAAGGGTCTGGAAAGGGTGGCTGTACCCCTCGTTGCCCACAGTGACCTTGCCCATATGGTAGATGAGCTCAGGTAACAGCTCTCCCTCTTTGGATTCCTTCCCCAGTGCTGACACTCACCTTGGCCAAACTTGTCCACTGGATCAGGAAAATCTGCACTGAGATTACCGAATAAAAGTTGAATGATCCAAAACTGATGGAGATCAAGCCCAAAGATCAGAAAACACATAGCCATAAAGAAATAAAGATTAGATTATTGTTGGTAATTGCCGACGGTTTTGATTCAGCCAGCAGTGTGATCATTAAAGCTAACCCCCTCTCAAAATTGTTGGGGATGATCCCTGACATGCTGGTAAATTATCAGAAACCATCGATGATAGTTTGAAGCCCCCATCCAACAAATTGGAAGTTGTGGTTGATGCAACTTTTTTGACCAAATGAACAGCCAGCGACCAGTCATGGACAGGTTAGGCATCCTGAACCCATTTCCATTTAATTGGGACCGCCCCTATGTGGGGTGGCCTTAGAGAATTCCTGTTGCTCGTTGTACCAGATGCTTTCATGCCAACTGCCAGAAATGCAGTCAAGCCTTAGTTCAGGCATTTGAGGTTGAACTGACAGCAACTTGGCCTGCCACTGAATTTTTAGATGTCAGTTCTTTGAGTTTATCTGCCCCTTTCCCCAAAAACTCGCCAGTTAGGTCAAACTTGAGGGACCTGATCTTAGCTTGTTCCTGCATCAATTGACCACTATTAATCAGTTGTATCTTATTGAGAAAATTGTTAATCAATTTTAATATTTTCCTTTCTAATAAAATTCCTGCCATGAAAACTATCAATTTTTATTTTATTGATATCTTTCTGGCTGTAGTCCCAATGGCATTTCCCTTGTGGCCATTCAGTCTATATAACAGATGGGTTTTACCAGTTTTTGATTTTTATGACCACCACCATCATCAACTGTATTCAACAAGCCAGACACTTCTGGAAATTCAACCCCCTTATTTCAACTATCCGCCATCAATATACTAGGATCTTGTGGTCTTACACCACCATTTCTGAGCAAAGATCTGATCCCTTGTCTCCTCAGTTGTATTAAACCCACCTACTGATAACCCTGTAGAGACTATCACAGTGGAAAAATCCTCTGCAGCGAGACCCCCAGTGTCTGGGTTTGTCTCCATTTGGTTCGTTTTCTGTTTGCTATTCACAATTGCCCTACACCAACGATTTATAATTTACCAATTCTCAGCTCCATACAACGTTGTACATGCGACAATGCCTCTGGCATTCTGGCTTGATTTTTGGGTGCTCACGCATCCTGATTGGCAGGCTGGTCTAAACTTCTGTTGTTTTCATGACATAATTGACCGCATTGTTTCCTGCCACTTCCTCCTGATCTTTGAAGTGGGCGCTGCAGTGGTTACCCTTTACCAAAAAACGTACAATCATTAGTCTTCTTTTTGTTGTTCGTTTGGTCACTTACCAATTTTGTGAGTAGTATCCACTATACCTTGGAGTCACTTCTCCAGGCTGGCAGAGTCTCGTGGGTTACTACCTCTCCCCCTCCTAATATTCAAGAAGGAAATTCATATATTTTTTCTCCCTGAGATATTTTGAACCAGGTTCTTGACGCCCTTGCTGAGGTGCAGGTAAGTTCTGCGATAGCCCTTAACAATGTTGCTGCATTATCCCATGCCCAACAGGGGTCACTTAGTTGGACGCAGTAGAAGTATGCCCATTAGTGGGTATGAGGTCTTCTGCATCCTTCTTCACAAGTGGGAGATCCCACCTCGCTAATTTCCATCATATCAGCTGCTTTGAAACCCCCTGTGTTGCGCTCAGACCATTTATTTCAATTGCTTTCTACTATTGCCAAAGCCCCCATATTGGCTTACTTGATCTCTACCTTCTGTGAACAAACTCCTGCACTTGAGTTTTCTAATGATATACTTCAAGCAATCTTCATATCAGGATTGGTTTCAGTTTCTGTCCATCAGAAGGTTTGGTCCACCTCTAAAGGAACAGTGGATCAAATATGTAACGTTGTGACCACCATTAACGCCTCCCCTCGCCATCCTTCCTGCTATCAAAGGGGTAATTTTATGATAGGACTACCCAAAGGCGATGCGGAGGCAGTTTTTACCATTGAACCCATATTAGTCTCAGCCTCTGAGCCCATCACTACCCCTGCGTTGGAGTTGGGTTATCCTGGTTCACCTATTAATGAATCAGTAAAATCCCAGATGGAAGAAGCCGGTTCCCAAGCCCTTGTTTTTCCCAACTTTACTCCCGAGAAGCCACTGACCTTCCCCCTATTTGCCTGCCATTTCTTCAGTTGAAACAGAAACGACTGAATCTACCAATAAACAAAACTTCTCTTATTTCTTATCACCTATAAAGATCAGTATTGGATCTCACCATGTCTCCTTTGAGGCTTTGGTGGATACTGGAGCTGCAGGTAATTTTATGAGCGTCAAGTTAGCCCAACAATTGGAGCTGGACATAGATGTAGGTCCTTCAGTGATGGTGGCTTCCTCAGCTTCTCAGACATCATATATAGTCCGTCGTCCAGTACCTTTCTTGGTACATCAGTTTAGCTTTTGAGATTAATTTTCCGCAATGCCTAACTTGGTGTTCCCAGTAATCCTGGGGGTTAAATGGTGGTGCTGACAACATGTTAGAATCCATTTGGATCAAACATGTTATTGTTCATTAATGATCAACTGGAGGGCGAATTTTCTTTAGTTAACACCCTTAAGAAAACTCAAGGGCGCAGCTCTATCACCTCCTCATTTCCCCTGCGGGCCTTCCATCCAATTTTCACAAGAATTAATGTGCTATCAAAGTATTTTTGATTCTGAAAAGGCAGAACGTCTGCCTCCTCACACTAAATTTGACCTGGGATTCTGAACAACGGTACAGTTGGTGAATATCAACTGTCCCTTGTAACTACACACAGTGGAGGAGGAGGTTGCACTTAACACTTGGCTAGATACTATGCTTAAAAAAGGATGGTTGTTTAAAGACATCGCCAGTCACATCTCCCATCATCTTTGCCAAAAGCTGATGGTTCCCTTCGTCCCTGCATGTGTTATGGAGACTTAAACAAAGTTACAGTTAATGATCCCTACCCTTTGCCCCTGGAGCAGACGATCAGCCAAGCAATCTCCAAATCTCATGTGTTCTCTAAGCTGGATCTCATCAATGCCTTTAACCTGATTCAGGTGATGGAAGGGCAATAATGACTGACCGCGATCTGAACTAAGTGAGGCATTTTTCAATTCCATGTAATGCCCTTTGAGTTGAATGATGCGCCCGCTACATTTCAATGTATGATTGACAGTGTACTGGGTAACATCTGGTTCACTTGCGCAGTTGCATATCTTGATGACAAATTGGTTCACTCCCCAACTCCTGAACAGCATGATAAAGACTTGGAAGCGATTGTGGCAGCTTTGCACAAGGTGGGCTGCTTGTCAAGCCTCCCAAATGCGAGTTCTATTAGGAGGAAGTCACCTTTATCAGCAGCCTAGTCCTCAAGGATGGCTACGCGATTTTCCCCAATAAGTTGGATGCTATCTGTGAATGGCCAAATCCAACAACCCAGAAACAATTACGGAGTTTCTTGAAAACCATTATTTCTCTAAAGAAATTTTCTCTGGCCCTTTCCCAGTTGGCTGCCCCACTTCACCCCCTCACGGGTAATAATGTGCCTTTTTGTTGAACACCTAGTGCCGGCAGGCATTTGAGTCAATCAAAGAGGTCTTTTTATCTCTTCCCATCCTGAAACATGCAGATCCTACTAATCTGTATATTTTCACGTACAATGTCTCCTCGGTGGCAGTGGTGGCAGTTCTGCTCCAGAAGCATAATGGCTTGGAACATCCAGTCACCTATTTTTCCCAAAAATTTTCCTCCACAGAGTAATCCTGGGCCATCTATGATAAGGAGTTGGCAGCCATCGCATGAGCGCTGACTCATTGAAGGTATCTGTCGCAGGGTGCCCAGCATGAGTTAACTGTGCGCATGGATCACCAATCTCTGTTGTATTTTCATAAAGCCCAGAACTTAGCTCATAGTAAGCTCGCACCTATCAGGACTTATGCTGTTTCAATTTCAGATACAAATTCTTAAAAGTGGCGCTTAATGTGTTTCCTAATTTTCTCAGCCGCAATCTGGCCCACTGTCCCTCAGATCCAGAGGAAGTGGACCTTGTTACCATAATCCCCCCAGCGTTTAAATATTGTAATTGTTCCCCCCATTATCTCTTCAGTTGCCTTTCTCTCGATGCCCTGTTAGTGGCACAGTTCTTAGCATCCCAAATGACCTGCCCCAAAGGTGTGAAGTTATTTGAGCAATTGTCCCTCCAAAGTCAAAAACACTCCCTGTATTCCTTGGTGGAGGGTCCCATCTATTTTGGTTGCATATTTGGGTTCCCCCTCTTCAGAGCCAAGGTATCTCATGCGCATCACATTCCTCCCATGATCGGCCATCTGGGCAATAAGAAATGCATCTATTTGATCAACTGGACCTACAATTTGGCGGGTTTAACTAAGGAAGTTCTAGCCTGGATCGCCAATTGCGTTACTTGTGCTTGGGCTAAGTCAGATTGCTCAGAAAGAAATGGCCTCCCACACCCCTTACAATAGGCGGAGGGTTCATGGACATTGGTGTCCATGGATCTTATTCTCAAACTCCCCTGATCTAACAGGTTTACGGCGGTGATGGTGGTGGTTAATCATTTCACCAAGTTTTCCCTTTTTATCCTCTGTGCGTCCATGATTATGTCAGAAGGAACCACTCGTCTCTTTATGCGCCATGTGTTTTTAATGTTTGGTTACTCGTAAGAGATCATCAGCAACCATGGGTCACAGTTCATAGCGCGGTTCTGAAGTGAACTTTTATATATTCTAAAAATTTCCCTTTGTCGCTCCATGGTGTATCATCTCTAATCTGATGGACAAACCAAGCGAGTTACCAAGTCCTAGAACAAAATCTGCGTTGCTATGCTGCAGCCGCGCAGGACACTTGGGCTAACGGCCTTCCCCTTGCTCAATTTTCCTACAACAACGGGATTCACACTTCCATGGGGTTTTATCCTTATGAAGCAACGCTCAGATATAATCCCTCCTTTTTGGTCAGCCCCTGCTTGTGGCCCGAGGTCCAAGCTGCCACAGATCATGATGAACATATTAGGTCTACTCATGCCTTAGTGCAGAAACACCTAGGTAAAGCTATCAAAGACTACAAGCATTTCTCAGATTGTAAACAACTCCCTGGTCATGATATAACGGTGGGCTCCTATGTTATGCTAAATACGCATCATTTGAGAATGCAGGTACCCTCCTGTAAGTTCGAAAGTAAGCGTTAAGGCCCCCATTTGGTAGAGGAAGACTTGGACAATGATGCATTCCAGTAAAAATTACCATCCCATTGGAAACAGCACCCCTTCTTCCACGTTTCTCAGTTGTCACCATTTAAGGGGATGGTTCCTGCAGATCCTAGACCAATTTAATTGAAAATGCAGAGGAGGCTGAAGTAAAAATTATCCTAGCATCCTGCAAGTCCCAAAAGTCCGTTCAGTACCTTGTGGTCTGGAAAGGTTATCTGGCCTACAATAACAGTTGGGTTAAGGCTTGCGATTGCGCTAACTGCATGGAACTAGTTTGGGCGTTTCATGAGTCCCCCTCCAAAAAAAGTCGTGACTGTACTGGCAATAAAATTGCCCAAAGCGCACAAAAATGTGTCCCCCGTGCAGTTTCCCAGTTGTGGCACCCTCCTTTGAAAAAAGGAAAGGGTAACTTAAGTCCCAGGAAATGTCCCTTGTGTGTGGATCAAGCAATCTTCCTGTTTCTGAGTTAAAAAGGTCCAAAGAGGGTGGCTGTACCCCTCATTACCCAGGGTTATTTCGCCATCATGGTAGACGATCACTGGGTAACAGCTCTCCCTCTTTGGATCCCTCCCCCAGTGCTGACACTCACATCGGCCAAACTTCTCAATCAGAAACCACATAGCCATAAAGGGATAAATATTGAATTATTGGCCAGAATCACTGAAAATTTTGATTTGGCCAGCAGTGTGATCATCAAAGCTAACCCCCTCTCAAAATTGTCATGATCCCTGACGTTCTGGTAGTATCATCAGAAACTATTGATGATACTTTGAAGCCCCCATCTGACAAATTGGGAGTTGAAGCCAATGCAACTCTTTTGACCAAACAAATGTCCCAGTGACTGGGCATGGGTGGGTTGGGCATCCCGAACCTGTTTCCAACCAATTGGGACCGCCCCTACATGGGGTGGCCTTGGAGAATTCCTGTTGCTCATTGTACCAGATGCTTTCATGCCAACTGCCAGAAATGCAGTCAAGCCTTGGTTCATACAATTGAGGTCAAACCAACAGTGACTTGGCCTGCCACCAAATCCTTTGATGTCAGTTCCAATTAGCTTATCTGCCCCCTTCCCTGAAAATTCGCCATTTAGGTCAAACTTGAGAGACCTGATCCCAGCTTGTTCCTGCATCAATTGACCACTATTTAATCAGTTGCATTGCACTGAGAAGTTTGTTAATCGATTTTTCTACCTTCTTTCTGATAAAATTTCTGCCATGAAAACTATCAATTTTCATTTTATTGATAGCTTTCTGGCTGTAGTCTCAATGGCTTTCCTGGTGGCCTGTCAGTCTATATACCTTATGGGCTTTACCAGTTTTTGATTTTTATAATTCCCACCATCATCAACTGGATTCAACAAGCCAGACACTTCTGGCAATTCAATCCCTTAAATTGGCTATCCGCCATCAATATACTGGGATCTTGTGGCCTTACATCCACCATTTCCAAGCAAGGATCCGCCCCCTTGTCTCCTCAGTTGTATTGAACCCAACTACTGATAACCCTGTAGAGACTATCCCAGTGGAAAAATCCTCTGAAGCGAGATCCCCAGTGTCTGGATTTGTCTCCATTTGGTTCGTTTTCTGTTTGCTATTCACAATTGCCCTACACCAACGATTTATAATTTTCCAATTTGCGGCTCCATACAACGTCATATGTGCGGCAATGTCTCTGGCATCTTAACTTGTTTTTGGGTGCTTAAGCATCCTAACTGGCAGGCTGATCTAAGCTTCTTCTGCCATTTTCATGACACTATGTTGCTTTAACGCCTTCAACCAGAACCATGTTAAAAAAGGCCAGGATTGGTTGACTCCTTTTTATACTTGAAAAGGCATCTACCAGTTTAGGGTCATGCCGTTTGGTTTGAATAATGCCCCAGCCTGCTTTTAAAAAGCTCATTGATGCTGCCTTGGGATACCTTATGAGAGCCTGCGTGATAGCATACATGGATGGCATACTGGTCTTCTACACGGATGAAGAATTTCATTCATGTTATCTAGCATTTGGTATGGCTTGACTTTCATAGAAAACCTAAAAATTAAGGCTAGTAAGTATGTGTTCTTCCATCCCAAGGTTGAGTTATTAAAAAAAACTATCTTCTCCCACGGCCACATGTTTACACCAGATAAGGAAGCATCCATCCAAAACTGGTTTACTTCCTTGTCTCTCAAAGATTTACGCATTTTCCTTGGGGCATGTAATTTCCTCAAGAAGTTTACCCCCAGCTCTCAAAAGTTGCCGCCCCTCTCTACACTGCATCTGGGAAGAAGATGTCAGTTAAACCACATAGTGTTACGTCTCGTTCCATTGCATTAAGTCCATACTTTTGTCAAGCCCAGTGCTAGCACATGCAGACCCAATCCTCCACTTTATTTTCTCCCTTGACGCTTTCAACTTTGAAGTGGAATCATTTCTGTTTCAATAAGGTGATGGCGGAGTGGAACGTTTTATTGCTTATATTTCCAATAAGATGACCCTGGCGCAGCTTAAACTATGCTATTTATGATAAGGAACTCAGTTGTTGAGGCGGTACAGCACTGGCGCCACCATTTGCATGGTTCTAAGTAGCCATTTAATGTCAGCACTGACCATAAGGCGTTGATATACTACTGCACCCCCCAGAAGCTGGCCCCTCGCCAATCCTGGCGGTTGGAAATCTTGTCAGTGTTTGATTTTCAATATGATTCCATTAGGGTACTCAAACTTGTTACCAGATGCCCTATCCTGGAACCCTGCCTTTGCCCCTGATCCAGCACTAGTTGATGTCCACAATGCCCAGGTGTTGATAAAGTCGGAGCATGTGAACGAGAGCCCATTGGCCAAATTCCTGCTCTGTTTGTGATGGAACCTTTGGAAGGGGATACTGACCCCTGACAACGTTAGGTTGTCCCAACCCCTGTCTGATGACTACGACAAGATTCTGCAGGACTGTTAGATGAATGACGGACCCCTGGACAAAAGTTACCAGTTGCTAGATGAGGCCATCCTCCATTAAGGCAAGTGGCGGGTACCACTTGGACCCTGAGAGGTGAGGTGATCCTCGAAGCTCATGACCCTCCAACTGCTGGCTACTCTGTCAAGGATAAAATGCTTTATTTGGTCTGACGCCCCTACTGTTAGAAAGGCATCGTCACAGATGTGGCAAAAATCACAAAGTCCCGCTTGACGTATAACTGGTCAAAACTTAGTCACCTGAAGAGCTCTGGGCTGCTTACCTCTTCCAAGCTGCAAAGGGCCCTTGGAACTCAATGTCTGTTGATTTTATTGTGGAGCTTCCCTTGTCCCAGGGTTATAATGAAGTAATTATTGTAGTGGACCGCTTTCATAAAATGACTCATTTCATCCCTTGAATTACCACTATTACCTCCGTCCATAAAGCCAGCCACTTTGTGCATCACATCGTTTGACTAAAGGCCTCCTCAAGAAGATAAGCAGTAATTGCTGCCTGTGATTCACTGCCCTGTTCTAGGAAGCCACTGGTAATTTTAGGCAACACCCCTGCCACTCCACAGCCTTTCACCCTTAGTCAGATGGGCAGATAGAGATGGTGAACCAAGTTTTGAAGCAATTATTGCTGAGTTATTCCAACGCTGAACAGAACAATTGAACCTCTCACCTTAAGATGGTGCAATTTGCCTAAAATAACCATATTTATACCTCTATGGGCACATTCCTTTTTTACAAACTATAGTTATAAACCCACCTTTAGTTCAAGTCCACAGATTTAATCTACCGTTTTTGCTTCCAATGAGCGCGCTAAAGATCCAGAGACATACAAAAGGCAGTGAAGGATCATCTTGTTGACGCTGTGAGGATCTACAAAGCATATGCTGACTGCAAGCATTACAAAGGCCCTGAGGAAAACCAGGCGACCTTGTTATGGTTAGTTCCAAGAGCCTCCACCTGAAGCAACCCTGCTGCAAGCATGGACCCAATTGTTTTGGACCCTTCAAAATCATCAATAAGATTGACCCATCAGCTTACTAGTTTGATCTACCTTCTTCCATCAAGATGTTCAGCACCCTACATGAGTGCCTTCTAATCCCCTTCAATGGTCCCATGCCACCTCACTCTGAGCCTGTCATAGTAAATGGCGAACCTAAAATATGATATTGACGCTTTCTTGCTTCACGCCTTTTCTGACGCCGCTTAAAGTATTTGGTGTCTTGGAAAGGTCATGATGAGACTGAGAACAAGTGGGTAGCCCATATAGACTGTGCCAACGCTCAGGACCTAATCCATGACTTCCATGCTAGGTTCCCCCAATGCTGTAGGCCCTTTCACCCAAGCCTCCTTGGCCTCCATGAAGCTGCCTACACCCCACAAAAACGTTGCTTTGGCCAAAGTCCCCTCAGGCAGCATGGAGCCTCATCCAAGAGCGGAGAGTAATGTCACAGTTAGTGATTATTTTCTGGGTTAGAGCGCCCCACCAAAACTAAGTAAAATAATCCCTTGGAATCAAGTCCAAAACCTTGAGGGATAATAATACCTCTCTAAGGTCATTGAACACAAATGGGTTCTAGCTTTCCCATTCATGGCTGAGGGAAAGTCACTCCATAGGCAGAGAGTCCGGTGTAATCAACCCAAAAATCTATAAAATAAGCTGATAGTTATAGAACTTAGCTGAAATTGTAAGTATGGATTTCGCTAAAAAACAAAAAGTTTACACCTTAGATTAGAATTCATTAATTGTTTTGAAACCATTGTAAATCTTTTTTTAGATTTTAAGACATGCTGAGAAAAGCTTTGCTTTTCTTAGATAAACAGTTTTAATTTAATAAAGTTTAGGGATTATTTGTTGAAATTTTCCAATACTCTTCTGCTTGTTTTTATCAAGAAAACACTGGTGAAGCCTTTGCGATGGCCTTACTTCATTTTCTGCTCTGGTCAACACTCACCTTTGGCGCAAAACTCCCCAAGCTGAGGCCTATTCTGCTAACTCTGCCACATCTTATTTCACCGTGTTCTACCACAGTTCCTATGATACCTACATAAACTCTCTGGATTCTTGTCCTTGATGATTGTCATTAGTTTGGTGTGCGTTTTAAATGACAAATTATCTTGATACCAAAATTGAGGTAACCTAAGACGTTGCTTTCTCTTTCAAAGCCACTTCTTCTTGCTCTGGAACATTTTTCTCACTTTTTTCTCCTGTGACCTCCTGCGCTAAGTTCCTTATTACAGCTGAGATACAAAGACCAACTGGCCATCTTGTCTCTGTTTAGATAGCAATTTTTTGTTAAGAGCCTCCTTTTTAACTCAGTTTATATTAACTTCAGGCTAAGATGCTGAGAAAGTAACATACTTTTGAAACTAAAGGAAATTTAAAATGAGAAATCTGGCAGGAGGCACCTTAAACTGGTTTTATATCTATAGGATAGTTTTTTCAGAGTATAAAACCCTTTATAAAATTAAAATAAACTATCAAGAGAAAGTTGATGTCAAGACAAATTAAAGTCCTTAAAATTTTAAGATGACTCTTAATTTGAATTTTAAGTTTAAGATTATCTAGAAGAGCACTTTCTAAAGTCTAATATTGTCTGGACTAAAATTAAGATTCTTAAAAAATAAAATTTTGCTGAATGTCATGAGGACTCAATTCATCAAGAGCAGAGAGCTTATAGTTTCCTCTGAAATTTTCATATAATTTTCTATAGAGCATTTGACTTAATAAGCAATCACTATCAATGAGGTGTCTAAGCTCTCTAGAAAAGAGACAAAAGCTAACTTTGTTTGTAAATGAGAAAATTAATGATGCACATCAAAGTTCTTAGAGCACCAAATTTCATATAAAAAGAAAATCTTGAAAAGCAATAAAAAACTGAGAAATATTTAAAACTAAGTACTTCAGTAATTTTACAAATGAAATTACTGGCCAGTATATATAAAATGGGTTGGGAGGAAAATAACGCTATTAACAAAACAAAGTCACCTATTGTCCATACCTTTTGGATGTCAGAAAATTGACATGCAAAGTAAAGAGTTGGCTTATATCAGGGATACTCTAAAACCCACGATATGATCCACAGTCCACAAGGCATTGCAATTCTGATGATATCCAAATAAGAACCATGTGGGGATAAATGCCCTAAGCATTGATCTATGAACATCATTCCAACACCAACAACTATGATGAGTGCTGGCAGTAATCTTGATAATGCTTCACGCATTGAAGTAAAACTTCCTGGGTCAGTGAGTGGAGACTGTTCCGCTCATTTGTGATTTATGTTTGTGTCATACCCTGACTCATTTGGACATGCGCTTAATAGCGAAGGGTGCCAATTGCTTCGTTGGGTTTAATCCCAACAGCTTTCATTTAAGTATCATCCACCAAACCAGAATACCCATTTTCTCTATAATTGTAGCGGATTTGATTGGGTGATGGATCTATCAGATCATCTTACTTTGCATTTAGGCCTTACTATCAACTAATATGTATTTCACTTGATAACAAGGTGTTGGAATTTTAGTTAACCACATTTAGCCAACCTATTGAACAATTAATTTAATGATCGGTGATTACAATTTAATAACATGGCAACGGTCATTGAGTAAAGGTATTCTCGTTGGGAATCATTTACAACGATATTGAGCAAGAATTTGAATCAGGAGCAACAACTAATAACAGAAATATGAGTAATCATTCAGAGCAAATGTATAAGGAGTCATTGGAAACTACCTAGGCATTTTAACTCTTGGGACAAATAATAGAATTTTAATTGGCCAACACAATTAAATCAATTAGTATTAAGTTCCTGGCACAAATAAATTCGTCACCAAAACTCTGAGAATTACGCTACTAAAGAAAATCAAGACAAAGATACCATACAAGAATTTGTGCCTAAAAATCAAGGGTTAATCCAGTATATGAGAAAAAATAATTCCCAGCGGAAAGCTGAAAAGTTGTGCGCTAATTTTATTTTAAAACCCCCAATAATCCCTAATAAAATAGATTTTAACATGATAATAACTTAGTTTTTTATACATTGTTGTATAGCATTACTCTTGGGATAAGAGTGCAAGGATCTGATATCCTTAGGTCGTTACTATCAAGTCTCCACTTGGCTCTGCGTGAAGAGAACAGGGAAAGTGTTCCCTACCAGTACCAACAAATCTTTAAGAAGAAGAACCACTTGTTTAGCGTTGGACCCTTTATTAAACGTGGCTTTTGGGAAATCAACTTTTATAATAGTCTTCATACTAATATTGCCTCAGTTTACCTATTTTAGATTAATCAACTCAAGTGGTCAAGGATCTGTGCAGTTTAAATCCTGGCGCAGAAGCAGGCTACCATCTAGCGGCCCAGGTTTTACCAATTGATGCTCACTACAGGGACATTGAGTTGCCAAAAGCCAATTTAAACCACAATGTCTTATAAGAATGAGCTTTGGAAGCTCTGGATGGAGTTACAGAACATCAATTAGAATGTGCTCGGCTTGGCATCTCTTTTTTTTTTTAGTACTAGATGGTCCCAACCCAAGGGGGGATTCATCGATGTCTCGGCTTGGCATCTCAAGAAGACGTTAATACCTTTTAAGAGCATGAAATGAAGGCGGAAGAGATTCTCAAACAAGTTGGTACTGTGAATGACGACTTGTGTGAGAATATTGCTTAATTGGAAAGAGGGTGAACTTATAAAAAAGTTTTGTTCCAAAAGATTGAACTTAAAGTGGACTGTTAACACATCTGACGTTTTCATGAGGATATGGAGAAAAAGATGAGCGGATTGAGGAGTTGGAAAATCACAAATGTGTTTATGCGCAAATTGAGGTGGTTGATGCCAATGAGAATACATGAGAAACTCCAATTGGGAAGGCCTCTTTGCCCCAAAATATCCCTAAAGCATTTGCTGGTGTGTTTGAAATGACTCCTGAAGCCACTCCTATGACTACTCGAGTTGTTGGTCAAGAATCTCCTATAAGTGTAGCAACCAAGGAATTTTAAAATACACCAAAGTTGCCCACCTTTCACCAATATAATGCCCTGGTATTTTCCCATCTTTTTTAGAGATGACCATGTTCAGTTATGCAGACTATCAGAAAGTGGTGACTGTAATGAACTGTCTTAGCACTGATTGCCAGAATCTGGTGCTACCTTACCTCAATAAGGACAACTGGTCATATGATGAAGCAAAAGAAGTGATCATGTTGGAGTTTGGAAGCCCTACTCATATGGAAAATCAAAAATAAAAATTTATTGGTATACAATTCCGCAAGGACGAGACCCTAGCTAGTTTTTCTATTTGGTTTTGCCAAGAATCCCAGATTTTGGCAGGGACAAAAGTGCTTACTGACTATTATGCACACATAGACATGCAGGCGACAATTTGGCCCTACTGCAAATTGCGTCAGATTATGGCAGCATAAGTAGCTCAAATAACAACTGCACAGATGGAGGACCATCTGAAGATAGTAAGAGCAACTTCTTATGCGCCCAATCAACATTATGAGGAAACTCAAATTGAGGAAGGACAAACTATATTTGAATTAGAAGACAAAAATCCAGAGAGCATTGAAAAAGTTGTTGATCAGCATAATCAAGTCATAATGGGTAAGAAATCTGATGAATTAAGTGGAAGGATAAATCAACTAGCCACTATTGGAAAAGTGGATTGGCAGGATAATTTTTCACTCAAACTTAGGAGAAGAAATCATGACTATTTGTGAACGTTGTAATTCCTCAAGTGGATAAAACTGCATAAAATTCAGGGAAAGGCCATTTAGTCTAGATGTGAGTCTATATAGCACTAAAAGAGAACCTGGCCCACCATACATATACTTGGAATAAAGTCATTGGCAGGACCATATCAGGGTGCAACTGGGTCCACTGTGAGAAGTTCAAAGGTGTTAGATGAGATCAAAATGAAAGGCGATTAATCTAGATAAATTTGAAAAGAGAAAATTATTAGCAAATAAATCTGTGCAATTAGAGGATCATTTACATATCTATAAGCAGAATTAATATAAATGGTAACGTGGAACTTTTCTTTCTCGTTGCAATCACTATTGCAACCTATTCAATTCAAGACTGAATCTAGTTTGATAATCTCACAGAGGAGATTAGTCTGCGCCCATGTCAGGGAGCAGTTGGGCAAGTAAGGTAAGAGGAGCAGGTGGAAGGCCCGCGGCCTCCAACATTCGAAAATGCCCTGGAGAATCCAGCGGAATTGACAAAAATACTAAGAAACTGGCGGTCACTATTTCCCCAGAGATACTCACATGGCAAGCACGATGCAACCAGTACATCAACACGCCACACTCCCAGCCACTTTCGCCGGTGGAATTTGGAGTCTGCGTGTTTCTGGACATCCAAAAAATGGCCTTATGGGAAAATTTTTGTGAAGATGTACACACAATTTTCCTGACCGCGGTGTACGTTGCACCTCACTCCATGTCACGCGGTTGGCTGGACCTAGGTTTCGAAAGCAAAATGGCAGTAGATGAGGCTGCAGCAGTGCACATAGTGGTTGACCTCCCCAAAGGGCAACAGGTCGTCGAAACTAAATGCACCAGATAAACAAAATCAAACCAAATTTTCCTCACGTTCAACTTTTTGCATACTATGATAAAACGTGACAATTTGGAACAACACCTGAAAGATGGTCTCGCCATATACGCGAAATACAATCTTTTGAAATGCAATGCTTCACGCTGATGCCACACCTGTGCACTGACAAAGCCATCGCAGTGCTGACCCCAACTGAGGAGATCGCGAAGGACCTAACCCAGATCCCGCACTCCACTTTTATTGATATCACAGGGCATACCACCCACCCATTCCAGGTGACCGTGGACAGCGCGCCCCCCATTTGCACCCACTGTGACGCGTTTGGCCATAAGGCACATGCATGCCCCATCAAGGAGGGCGTCACATTCCAAGAGCACCCCTCAGCGGCCATGGCCAGCGGAGAGGTGCACTACGAACTAACTGCAAGCACCAAGGAGGCCTTCCTGTGGGGAGCACAAGGCTGCTACCTACTGATAAAGCCTATCTCCCCACAAGAGCGGAAGAAGGCCAAGCAGGCCTGTAGGGCCGCAGCCAAGGAAGCAGCCAAAGCCACCACCACTATCCCACACTCACAATGCCAGGAGGACATAGACCTTTTCAGCGGAAGCAACTTGGGAATCCATCAACCAATCAGATTGGGAAGCCCATGCTGAGTGGGCCACTCAATCTGGGGATCTGATGGGAGATTTGATCTCACCCAATCGTTGCACCCAAGCTCCAGTTGAAACTGACTTGGGACCCATCCCAATTGAAAAAAAAAATTTGACCTGCTCAACGGTGCACCAAACTCACCTGCACCACAAAAAATTCGTCTGACGTCGGGAAAACAAAAGTGAAGGCTAAAGCCAACGCGACTCTTTCTGCAAAAATCAACAAAAACTCCGATAGCTTTGCTGTTAACACTCACGCTGCTGTGAAGGCCCGCGGGGATCTAGAAGAGTATGGTGGGCCTGGGTGCCCACCCCCTCACACCTAAGGTGCGATGGGGGAAACCTTCACCATAGGGACATTGAATATTCCCGGACATAAGGCCTCCCTATCCCAGGCTAGGAAACTGAGTTTCTTACAACACAATTTACCCGTGGATATCCTGGCCATCCAGGAGTCCCACTGTACACGAGGTTCTGAGGAAGCTTGGAAAACAATGCTCCTCCCATCCCTATCCTTTTGGTCGATGCACTGTGGGGTACTAATTTGGAAAAAATAATTTTTTTTCAAATTTTTATCCTCAGAAACATTCCTAAATGGCCAAGTGCTTGTTGTCATCTTCTTGTGGGCTGACGTAGCACACTCAATTGTCAACATCTATGCCCCAAACGGTGCATGCGAGCGTCAGGAATTTTTCTTGTCGGTCAAATCCCTCCCGCTACCCCCAGACTCCTTCCTAGTCAGTGACATGAACTGTTGGCTAAACACACCAATGGACCAGTGGCCTTCCTCACCCCACGCCCCCCAGGGTCACGTAGAACTATGCATTCTAAAGGCCACCCTTGGGTTAATGGATGCACTGCCGTGGCATGCTCTGCTGCTCAAAAACATGATATGGCCCCATGTCCACAACGGCCAATTGAGGTCCATGACCCGCATTGACATTATTCTAACGCTGGCAAAATTTCAACCCCACATCTCCCACTTCAAGACTACAAAATTGGAATTCTCCAACCATCGACTGGTCTCACTAACCTACCACCTACCTGTCACAGCTGCTAAGGCCTCACATTGGTACAAAATCCACCCCCCCAAGCTTGAGTCGCCAGGATTTTCCAAATGGGTAGAAGAGGCAACTATGGCAAGAAAGTTTGTTGCACCATTTTGCGCAGACCCCATTTCCACATGAGCAACTTTCAAAGATGACACCATCCGCCACTCTCGCCATCTCTCCTCCAGATGCTCATGAGCCACATCAGCAGTTATCTCATGCGCTCTGGCAGAATTGGCACACTTGGAGTCCAACATCCCAGTTACAGGATACAGCTCTGCATGGGGATGGAAGTGGGCGGAGGCAGCTGCCCACCTCAACGCACTTGAAAGGCAACACAAACATCAGGTTTGTGTTCAGTACAGGGCCACACGCATCACAAAAGGTGACAAGTGCACCGCACATTTCTTTAAAAAATTTTCGCACCACGCCAGAGCGTGGCCTGCACACAGGTGCAAAGATCGGATAATTCCATTGTGGATACACCAGCCAAAGTGGCAATCAAAATGCAACAGTATTACTCCGAGTTGTACTGCTCTGACCCAATTCAGCTGGCCAAAGTGGCAGAATTTCTTGACCGAGCCCACATCTGCTCCATTTTCCAATACCCAGAAATAATGAATTTGATTACTCCGAACAAATTATGGACAGCCATTCGCGGTGCACCAAACCAAAAATGCCCAGGCCCAGATGGCATTCCATATGAGTCCTACAAAAAATATTTCAAATATATATCCCCATTGCTGCTCGCCTCACTTAACCAAAGCCTGATGGAAACGCGCCTCCTACCAGGAGGACATGAGGCCTTCACTGTCACACTCTTCAAGAAAGGGGATAAGCTAGACTTAGCCAACTGGCACTCCATTTCTCTAAAAAACACAGACACCAAAATTTTAACAAAAATCATGGCTAACCATTTAGGGACTGTAGCATCTGCCACCATCTCCCCAAAATAATTCAGTTTCATCCCCAGAAGGTTGATTTGGGATAACGTGCACTCTGTAACTAATGTATGTCAGTCCACAGCCTCTGGGGCACTTGTATTCTTGGACCAACAAAAGGCCTATGATAGAGTAAACTGGGAATACCTCAGGGCCTGCCTCCATCAATTCCGCCTACCCCCTCGCTTCATCAACTGGGTAATGCTGCTCACAGAATCTGCAACAATGGCAGTGTGTGGCCATGGCTTCCTAACGGAAGTAGTCCGCCCTCAAAGGGGCTTGCGACAATGGGACCCTCTAAGTCCACTCTTGTATAACTTCAGCCTAAACCCACTACTGCGAAATGTGAGTGCCCAACTCACTGGGGTCCACGTGCCAGGCCAAGCCTCAGTCAAGATAATGGCGTTTGCAGATGATTTTGTGGTGGGAGTGTCTAATAATCAAGATGCACGCGCGCTTGGAACTCTCATCCAGGAGTATTCCCGGGTAAGCAACGCGGCACTGAACGCTTCAAAACCGAAATCATCCTCCTTGGTTGGTTTCAGAACTGCTGGACCCCAGCAATTAGTTTCCCAACCCGGCCCATCTGCTCGCCCACGTCCTCGCCCTACTAATTCAAAACACACCGCCCCACTGGTGCTCCCCTTCGTGCCACGTCCTACCATAGGACTAGTACGCCTTCTGGGCGTGTGGATGGAGGCAGGCGGATACGCATCAGCAGTAATGGAGTGCCGTTTTCTGGATAATGTGATGAAGCGAATCGCCTCTCTCAGAGCCCACCCTACTTCCCTTACTGGCAGGGTTGTTTTAGCCAACTCCATGCTCCTCTCCAAAGTCTGGTTTGGAGCCCATGCCATCCCCTTCTCCCCAAGCTTCTACAAATCCTTGTACGTCTTGCTGCAAGGATGGCTTTGGTCGGGCCACCTTCTACCAGTGCAGCTAGAGGTCATGTTTGGCCCTCAACATCATGGTGGCATGGGCCTGCTTGACTCTAAAGCCCATGCCGCCAAGATCCTGGGTACCTGGATTGCGGCCGTCACCACCCCTACACTCCCCTCCCAACACTGGTCCCGCGCAGCCCGCTCCAACTTCTCCCGCGCCTTGGGCCTCAACAATCCATTGAACCCCACTCCCTGATGAAATACCTCGTAACACATACTTCGGCCACAGGTCCTCACGGGACTAAAACTAACTACAAACGAATCCTCCTCTCCATGCGGAGCACTGAGTGGAGAATTCATATTAGCGGACATACAACCCAAAGAGGCTGCCCCTCTCCTCAGTTCACACAAGAGGTACAGGGGCTACCCATCCATGATGGCGTGATCCCCATTCGACCCCATGTCCTATCCAGGGTGGACTACCTGGACATGATGGACATCCCTTACTCCATTGAAACCCAAAAAAATATCTGGAAATATGTACACCATCCTCTGTTGCAACCTCAAGTCCGCTCCCATGTGTGGCGCTGCCTGAGACAGGTGTATCATACAGCTGAGCGCTATAACGCTTTACACTCATCCTGTGTCGTGTGTGGCCAGTATGGAACGCTGTTTCACCGCCTGGAGAAGTGCCCTACCTCTAAAGTGATATGGCGCGAAGTTCAACGTCTTCTGGGCCAGGATCAAACGCATCCCTTCAGTCTGTCAAGAGATATGTTCGCTCATTCAATGGCCTCCCCTTCTGCCCTCCCTTCGTGCTTTGGTGGTTGCAATCGCCATGTGGACCATCCACACGATTGTCTTAGATGCCATCGCAGGCTCCACCTCCACCCTCCCAGAAGTGGTCCACAGATTCCAGTCCCATTTGGTGGACCACTTTCAAGCGTGGATGTTTGGATACCTTCCACCGCGTCGCTGACAGCTGGTCTCTTCCTGCTTCCCAGTCTGGTTCATCAAATCAGATCCCTTCCTCCACACGTGCTCAATTGTGGCTATGGCCCCTTCACACGTTTCCTCCCCCTCCCCATAAGTGGCATTACCGCTGGCAACAAGAGATAGCATCGCTTCTCTGGGGTGCCTCTCCTGGTACTAAGTTTTGTCTCTTCTGAGTCATATTTGGAAGTGTCCATCCCATGGTCAGACTTTCCCACAATAAATTTAAATTTAAATTTAAAAATTAATATAAATGGTCAAATTGGCAATTAATGCCACAAAATAGGTCAGATCCAGATGGATTTGGATAGAGAGTTAAATGTATTAGATTAATCCAATACTGAGAAATAGGATCAGATCTGGACAAATTTGGATAAAGAAAAATGTATTAAGTTATTCTGTGCGCATACAAGAATGTGTAGAGGTCTTTATGTCAGAGTTAATATGAATGTTTGAGTTAACAAATTATGATGGAGAAAAATAAAAAAGGAACTACAAGTTGGATGTCTATGGATGGGACCATTCAAAATTATTGCCAAGTTGGCAAATGATGCCTATACAATCAAGAATACTGCAGATGGTCACATAGTCAATAGTATCAACATGAAATACTTAACTTATTGAACTTAAGGAAAAATTAATAATATAGAAAACAAGAAAGATACAAGGATAGAAGATGCATAAAAAATATTAAAAATAAAAATTAATTTTTATTCTTCTTGTAGTGATGCATCTGGTGATATTTCTACCTTCCAAGTGTGGAGGAAGGGAAAGACAATGATGGGCACAAGTTCCTAGTTTGGCAGAATCAGGATGGGCTGAAACTTGATCTTCCTTAATAGTTCCTACAAGTTGTTGAAACCCATCCTGGGGTTGGTACAGGTTGAATGGCAAGATGCCATTGGGAACCCTTCCTGGGGTTTGTACAGGCGGACCAGTTCATCTTTTGGCAAGGATGCCAAGATGGGACTGGCGCAGCATGATGTCGTAGGAACCATGCTCAAGAAGAGGTGGCAGCGAGTAGCAACCAATGGCAAGAAGCTGCAAAGCTGAGCAGAACATATGGGCATTGAGTGCGGACAGAGCCAACCCTGCTAAGGTCATAGAAAAATGACATCCAAATGCAAGCACAAGTTGAGGAAGCTTCCATCTCTGAAAATTCTATTTTTTCACTTGAATATCTGGTCAAGAGGAAGGGATATGTTGGAATTTCAGTTGACCACATTATCCAACCTATTGAATAATTAATTTGACAACTGGTGATTACAAATTTATTATCTTGGCAAAGGTACACAACTAAAAATAATTTTGTTGGGAATCATCCCCAATGATATTGAGCAAGAATTTGATGAGGGAACAACACCCAATAGTCAATAATTGCAGTAGGTTAATTTAATATATTGGCAATGGTCACCAACTAAAGATATAATCATTGGGAATCATCCTTGACATTATTGAGCAAGAATTTGATTCAGAAACGACAATTGACAGCTGAAATCTGGGGAATTATTCTGAGAAAACGGGTGGGAAGTTGTCAGGAACTACCTATGCATTCTAACGCTTGGGAAAAATGATAGAATCTTCATCAGCTAACATAATTAAATTAATTAGTATCAAGTTTCTGGCACCAATAAGTTTGTCACTAAAACACCAAGGATTATGTTACCTAAGAAAATCAAGGCGAGGATACCCAACGAGATTTGTGCCTAAAACTTAAGGATTAATCCAATATAGGAGAACAAATAATTCCCAGTGGACGGCTGAAAAGTTATGAACCAAATAATTTTTAAAACCCCCAAATTTTCTCTAATATAATTTTATTTTACCCTGATAATAAGTTAGTTATTTAACATTGTTGTATAGCATTACTCTTGGGATAAGAGTGCAAGGATCAGATATCCTTAGGTTGTTACTATCAAGTCTCCGCTTGGCTCTGCGTGAAGAGAATAGGGAAGTTTTCCTACCAGTACCAATATATCTTCAAGAAGTTGCACCTGTTTAGCGTTGGACCCTTTATTAAACGTGGCTTTTGAGCAATCAACTTTTTTTAATATTCTTAATATATTATTACCTCAGTTTATCTATTTTTAATTAATTAACGCAAGTGGTTAAGAATCTGTCAGTTGAAATTAGGGCACAGATTCCAGCGACCATCTAGCAGCCCAGATTTTAACACAAGGGATGACAGTCAGTTTGTCAGATTTAATCCCAACAGTACCCCCTGAGTAGCACCCACTAAATTAGTATTTTCATTTTCTTCATAGTTGAGGCAGGTTATATTGAATGATAGATCATTAAGCTCATCTTGATACTCCAGATACTCGTTTTTCTGAGCAAGAGCATAATATGAAACTTGTAGGGAATGGCCCTCAAAGGTTTCTACGCTGAGGGAGACTATAGCAGAGATAACCAACATGACAGCCACACTCTTTACCGATTCAAATGAGTGCAGGCCTTCCTTTGGTCGGGTGGTTTTTTTGGGATATCTGTAATGGACGAGTTTGTCCCATTCATTACATTCTGACTTGGATTTGGATTACCCACAACTGAGTCAGATCGCTTTAAAACATTTTTAGGTTTGGTCACTTCAGACATTGGGTTGTGCCTTGCCCAAGCTGTTAATTAGGCTTGTGTGAGCCTAATTAATAGCTTGGGTGAGGGTCTCAAAGCGCTGCCTTTATAGGGCATGCCCACCCATTCCAAACCTAAGTTTGGAATTCTTACCCTAGCATGTCCCTTCCTGGGGAGCATTGTTGGTTGCTCCCCAGCTGAGCTCTAGTCGGCGGGTCCTTTTTATGATTCCTGAATAAAAATAAAGGTTGTTTTGGGGTTCACATACCTCGCATACCTGTGGTGTTTTAGGGTGCTCATTTCTGAGGAGCTTTCATGTGATTGGGTCAGATCAATCACGAGTTTGTGCATAACCAATAGTAGGTGAAATGTTTGGTGCTGTTGGTGCTCCAAACCTCTTTCCTGCTTTGGTTAGGCCGCTTTAGTTGCTTGTTGGTGTGCCAAAAGAACTTTATTATAGGCGGTCAGAACTGGGTTTTTTTATTGCATTACAATATCCAGTATATTTGAAAATTTGTAAACAGCTTAAAATAATCTTGGCGAAATTAAAGGTCTTTATGAGGGTATATTGAAATAACTAGCACTCTACCATCAGTTGAGTGATGTGTTTTTATAGTTGGATGGAATTGAGGGGTGGGGTAAGTGTAAGGGAACGTCCCCTTTTTATGAATTGGGCTATTTCCACATTTCCAGATAAGAATGGTCAGAAGAGGGCGGCTGTACCCCTCATCACCCAGAGCGACCTCGCACATGTGGTACTCAAGCGCTGGGTAACAGCACTCCCTCTGAATATTCCTCTCCCAGTACCCGCGCTCACCTCTGCTGAACTTGTCCACCAAATTAAGGAAATTTGTGCCAAGATTAAAGAATCAAAGACAATAAGTCCAAAACCATCAGGAATAAAGCCTGACAATAAGAAAACTAATATTCATGAAAGGATAAGTATCAAATTTTCAGCTAGAATTACCAACAGTATTTTGTTAGCTAACAGTATAATCACCAACGCCAAACACCCCTTGAAATCATCAGGGATGATCCCCAATTAGTAGATGGTGTTTTGGGAACTATTGCAGATAATTTGAAACCCCTATTTAAAGAATCAGAAGATGTGTCTGACACAACTCATTTTTTCAGATGAATGCCCCAGTGAACAGGCATGGGTGGGTTGGGCATCCCGAACCATTTCCAATCAATTGGGAATACCCCTATGTGGTGTGGCTTAGGAAAAATTCCCATTGCATGTCTTGCCAGACGCTGTTGTGCCAACCAACGGATATGTAGTAGAGCCTTGGTTCAGGCATTTGCAGACAAATCAATAGTGACTCAGCCTGCCGCTGAATCCTTCAATATGAGTTTCAATTAGGATTATTTTTCTAACCTACCCTGAAAATTCGCCAGTTTAGGTCAAATTTGAGGGCCCCAATCCCTGCTTGGACCTACCACCTAATCAAACACTATTTAATCAGTTGCATTACACTGAGGAAGTTTTTGTTTGATTCTCTAATTTTCTTTCCAATAAAATCCCCACTACTACCCTTTTTTTACTTCAATTCTTCTTGCTGAAGTCCTGATGGCACTAACATGGTGCCTGTCTGCACCTACACTATATGGCTTTATTAGTTTTGATAATTAAAATCACTACCATCATAGTCAACTGGATCCTTTCATGGTTAGAAAATGACATCATAATTGGGACCAATGTAAAGGACAAAGCAGCATGTTGGGAAGCCAAGAAGGAGAAGTTAGAAGGCCTCCCAGACCTCAAGCATACCATAGATTAACGCTGGGTCAAGGTGAAGTATGTCCAGGTTGGTCCTAAGGATACAAGAGAAGTTCGTCCCTGTATAACAGCAGGTGCATCAAAACAAACTAGCTTTGCAGCGAATGAATATGGTTTTCTTTGGTTTTTAGGTGAATGGGGACTCGGAACCCATTCAGTTTTCGAAATTTCCAACTTGGGTAGGCCGCTCCTAAAATTTATTTACCCAAGTTTTGTCAATTACCCAGTATGGTGTATTGCCTGATGGAAGCATGCACCTATTGGTGCGCCTTGGCTTAAACTCGCATCCTTCAATTGATTGTTTTTCTAAAATGCCTTAAATATCTTATGTCAAGACCAATCTCTCACATTGATTGACTTCCCTGATAATAAGACCCCCTTGCTAACTACGCCGTTTCTTTATAGTTATTCTATCTTGGTCATTCCTGTGCGCTGACCTCTTTGTGGAGTTATCACACAATTTTAACCATTTAATTATAACTACTACAAATATATCCGCCCATGCACCATTGGGTCGCCCAGGTTCCCTCCAACATAGGGCATCTATACTCCCCCTCTACAAACACCGCGTGTTTCCATTTTGGTTATTTCTCACCATGTTAGCTATACTCGCCCTATGGTATTATATCTCTAGCTCTTTATGCTGAGCTCTAATAACTTTAATACTTGTAAATAGTTTCCTGGCGTTGGCTCAGTGCACTGTGCACCTACACGCTTGAAACAGGAGAGTTAAAGACACTCTTCTTACATTAGTTGATCAACTGCTTTTCTTACATGCATGAACCTGTTCGTGATAGGACTTTCTCAAAGCATAAATGGTGTGCACCAGCTGTGGGCTTCAGCCATGTTCAGCTGCACCACTGTTTCCTCTTTTTCTCAAAGGTTGGAGCATTTTGGCGTTATTTTGGCTGCCTCCAACTGGATTGTCTCCACTCTTCTTGCTTGTACCCAGTGGACACAGATGCTTCATGGTCCAGAAGTTGTGATTTACTGACTTTCTGCCAAGAATAATAATTTCGATCTAAATAGATGAGGTTTACTTTGGCAGCACGTTTGGATGCTGCTGGTAGAATCTTTAAAGATGGGCTTGGTGGTGATGACCTGGATAACGTCGGGAAACCCATTTCAGTAATGAGAATAGGGTCAATTACAACCAAAAACGAGTTTTATAATGAAAAAACCATATAAACCCTCAAATCATATATGCTCTCTTATGGCTCAGATATGGAAGCTACTCCTGTGTATCAAAAAACCCCAGAGAACCCCCGTTTGACCTCTTCCATGATCCGCAGCACTCAGGAGGTTGAAAAGGAACAGCGTTTAAAATATGAAAATGTTTATGCCACTTCTGAAGATATGGTGGGATATGTGGCCTCAGTAGTAAGAGTGGCCAATTATCCCTCTATATTCTTTGATTCAAAAACATACCAGGGTGACATGTTAATGCCAGATGAATGGTTTGTTGGTGAAGTACTGGCGTTTTCTGCCCTAAATAAAGACCACTCAGGCTATTTTCTACTGACTGCTACCCTTTCATCCCCTTTAGGGAATTCAGCACCACTATTTTGGTGGATACTGGAGCCTCTGAAAATTCTATGGACCAAATCCTAGCCGACTACCTTAAGATGAGTTACGTACTAGGTGGTATGGTTAGAGGAGGGGCTTCCCAAAGGTATTCTCACGCTGAGAATTTGGGGCTTAGTGGAATATCATGTTGGCAACTATCATTTGTCCAACTACTACCAGGCTATCAGAAACCAATTGTACCTCATTATTTTGGGTGTAGAGAAGGTGGCGAAAGTTTGATGTCAGGACCAACTTGAAAGAAAATACCCTATTCCTCATATTGAAAAATGGTCGTACATTGGTTGTTCCTTTGTCTGAGGCTAACTTCCATGGAGATTTGTCCCACTGGCCCAACATCTACACCTTTAGTCTCGCTCCATTGTTGAAGCCCTCAATGGAAATACCTTCACCTTCTTGTTTGGAGGGTTTGGAATCTTCATTTGATGTGGCTTCAGCTAATGAATCACCTGCTCATTCAGAGCTTATTGTGAGTTTAAGCTCACTGTTGATCTGGTGCGCATATCTTCCCTGATTTACCCATTAACTGTCCAGGAGGAAGAAGCATTAGATGTGTGGGTTAAGGAGCTGTTAGCCAAAGGCGCGATTTTTCAGCGTACCTCCCCAGTATGCTCCCCACTTCACTTTGTGGAGAAAGCCGATGAAACTTTATGCCCTTGCAGGGCTTATGTGAACCTAAACAATGATACTGTACCAGACCTCCATCCCATCCCTTTGATTCTCAGTTGCGCGCTATGTAGAGAAGGCTAAAGCCTTTTACAAACTGGAAAGCCTCAATGCGTTCAATAAGATCCAGATTAAGAAGGGACAGTTGTGGTTAACCACATTCCGTACCAGAAAAGGGATTTTCCAGTTTTGGGTCATGTCTTTTAGGCTTAAGAATGCCCCTGCTATTTTTTAACGCCGCATTGATGCAGCTTTGGGGAACCTATTAGGGGTATGTGCGGTTGCCTACATGGATGATATCCTGGTGTTTCCCCTGACCATGAGTCCCTTGCAGTACACCTTTGAAAAATGGTGGAGAGATTAAGGGCAGACCGCTTTACGCTAAAGATCAGCAAGTGTGATTTCTTCAAAACCCAGGTCACTTTCCTGGGCAACGTCGTGTGTGAACAAGGACACATGATAACTCCAGACAAAGAGAAGGCATTTCATGAGTGGTCCACCACCACTTTAGCCAAGGAATAGAGGAGTTTATTGGGGACATTCCTCAAGAAGTTTAAGCCCAATTTTTCTGAGGTGGCAGCGCCCTTGTATAAGGCCAGTGGTGCAAAAGTGCTTCAGTGGTCCCCCGTTTTGCGAGATGCTTTTCAAGCAGTAAAGTGCACCCTGTTCTACATCAGTCCTTCGCCATGTGGATCCTTCAAAATAATTCTTTTTGTCTACTGATGCCTCCAAGTTCGCCATAGTTGCTGCCTTGTTACAAGTAGGCAATGATGGTATAGAGCATCTGGTGAAAAAATTTTTAGGAAAATGTCCCTGCCTGAATTGAATTACGCCGTTTATGACAAAGAGTTACTGGTAGGTGCGGAGGCGCTGACTTATTGACGTCACCACTTGCATGGCTCTTCCCAACCTTTCCTTGTACGTACAGAACACCGTGCCTAACTGTACTGTCACGATCCCTATGTCTTACTCCACGGCAGGCCCATTGGCATAAGACCCTTGCCCAGTTTGCATAATCTTATGAGTTCACCAAGGGCAAGGAAAATGGGTTGGTGGATGCCTTGAGCCGCAATCCTGTATTAGCTCCTGATCCATAGGAGGTAGAGGTTCAGAAAACCAGTTGATGATTCTGACAGGTAAGATTGTATCACAACTTCCCAAATCCATGGCCAACAGGCCAGCACTTGCACCTCTGGAAAATGCGGAGGAATACAGTATGTTTAGAAAGGTTGTCCTTTCTCAGCCTTTATCAGCTGAATTTACTATGGTACTTGCTAAGAGCGCGTTGAATAAGGAGGATATAACCAGGGGTTATCACATAAAGGATGAGATGTTGTGGCTTCAGGTGCGCCTATGCGTTCCTGCTGGACCACTTCTCCTGGAAATCATTTGGGACCATCATGACGGAATCACCGTTGTTCAACCTGAGAAAACAAAGACCTTGGAGTTAATATAATGCACCTACAATTGGAAGGGCTTTCCTGCTCAGGTGGGCCGGTACTGTAAAGAGTTATATCTGCAATCAGGTGAAACCCAATCGTCAACCTTTAGTGGGTTTGTTGGTACTAGTCCAAAAGGCTGAGGGGCCCTGGACTTCCTTATCAGTGGATTTCATTGTGGAATTATCTGTTTTTTGATGGTTAAGCCATCTTGGTGGTGGTGGACCGTTTTATTAAGTTCGCCCACTATATTCCTTGCAAAACAACAATAACCACGGCTGAGATGGCTAGGCTCTTCGTCACTCATGTGTTTGCTCTTCATGGGGTTCCCCATGAAATTACTAATGCTTGGGGAGCCCAGTTTACCTCCATATTTTGGGAAGAGCTGTGTAAGTATCTTCTTATTCACCCCTGCCGTTCAACTGCTTATCACCCCCATCAGATGGTCAGACTGAACGAGTGAACCAGTGCTTGGAACAGTTTCTGCGGTTTTACACTTCTGTGGATCATTCAGATTGGGTTTCTCAGCTTCTTATGTCCCAGGTTAGCTACACAAAACCTTTGCATTCTTTAGTTGGTTGTCCCCATTTTTCGCCAACCATGGTTTTACCCTGCCTTTAACATTGAGCCCAGCTGTAAATCCAAAGTTAAAAAGGTGGTGGGCTTTGCCAAGGCTATCAAGAAAGTCCACCAAGGAGTTTCCACAAGTGTGGAGGAGGTAATGCAAGTGTATAAGGAGAATGCTGATGATAAGCGATGAGTGGGTCCAGCGTACAAAGAAGGGGATCTTATGATGCTTGATACTCGTGACATCCCTATTAAGAAGCCATGCAAAAAGCTGGGACCAAAGAGGATTGGCCCTTACCACGTTGTTAGAAAGGTGGGCCATGCCTCATACCAGTTGGATCTTCCCTCTTTGTTTTGGATCTTCTCTGCCTTTGAGAGCAAATTGACATTGTTCAAGGGCCCCCACCAGTGACTCCTGAGGCTTATCTCGTAGATGGGGCTCCAGAGTGAGATGTGGATGAAATAGTAGCCTTCCGTCGTGTTAAAAGAAGGCTTGAGTACCTGGTATCTTGGAAGGTTTTTACGCTGCAGAAAACTGTTGGGTACCAGAGCTCTACAGGGTACATGCCTAAGACTTGATAAAAGCTTTCCACAAGTGTTTCGCCCATGCTGAATCTCAACAAAAGCAAACTGTTGCCACAATGAAGTTGTCCCCAGCCCACAAGAACTTTTCCTAGCGCTTGCCCCTGGAGGGTGGTTGAGCCCCAAAAGGAGGAGAGAGTAATGTTATGGTTAGAATTTGACATCATAATTGGTACCAATGTAAAAGACAAAGCAAAAGTTTGGAGGCCAAGAAGGTGAAGTTAGAAGGCCTCCCAGACCTCAAGCATACCATAGATTAACGCTGGGTCAAGGTGAAGTATGTCCAGGTTGGTCCTAAGGATACAAGAGAAGTTCGTCCCTGTATAACAGAAGGTGCATTAAAACAAACTAGCTTTGCAGCGAATGAATATGGTTTTCTTTGGTTTTTAGGTGAATGGGGACTCGGAACCCATTCAGTTTTCGAAATTTCCAACTTGGGTAGGCCGCTCCTAAAATTTATTTACCCAAGTTTTGTCAATTACCCAGTATGGTGTATTGCCAGATAGAAGCATGCACCTATTGGTGCGCCTTGGCTTAAACTCGCATCCTTCAATTGAGTGTTTTTCCAAAATCCCTTAAATATCTTATGTCAAGACCAATCTCTCCCATTGATTGAATTCCCTGATAAAAAGACCCCCTTGTTAATTATGCCGTTTCTTTAAAATTATGCTATCTTGGTCATTCCTGTGAACATACCTCTTTGTGGAGGTCTTACACAATGTTAACCATTTAATTATAACTACTACAAATCTATCCGCCCGTGCACTGTTGGGTCGCCCAGGTTCCCTCCAATCTAGGGCATCTATAATTCTCCTCTACAAGCACCGCGTGTTTCCATTTTGTTTATTTCTCACCATATTAGCCATATTCTCCCTATGTTATTATAGCTCTAGCTCTTTATGCTGGGCCCTAGTAACTTTAATACTTGTGAATAGTTTACTGGCATTGTCTCAGTGCACTGTGCACCTACACGCTAAAAACAGGAGATTTTTATAGACACTCTCCTTACAGATCTAATGGGAAAAAAACTTCTGCAAATACAGCACCATTATTGAAGCTATCCGCTATCAAAATGTCAGAATTCTGCGGCATCATATATCTCACTTTCAGGCAAGGATCTGCCCCCCTTAGCTCTACTTAAGTGATGAACCCTTCCGCCAGGATCCTGAATTAATAAACTCAGTAGTGCAATCCCCTGTTGCAAGACCGCAGGCTCTAAGGTTGTTTCTATTTGGTCATCATTGGGTTTCTTTTCACACTCATCCTACATCAACGAGTCATTTTTACCCAATTAGCAGCCCCATACAACATTGTATGGGCGGCAATGCCACTGGCATTCTGGCTTGATTTTTGGGTGCTCGTGCATCCCAACTGGCATGCTGATATAAACTTCTTCTGCAGTTTTCCTGACATAATTGAACAACCATTGTTTTCTGCCATTTCCGCCCTTCTCTTTGAGTTGGGCGCCTAAGTGGTTACCTTTACCAAATTAACATGCAGTCAGTGGTTTGCTTTCTGCTGTTTGTTTGGTCAAACGCCAATTTTGTGGGTAGTTCTTGCAATACTTTGGATAAACTCCTTCAGGGCAGCAGATCTCCATGGATAACAACTCTTCCCTCATCTGTTGTTCTAGAAGCGAATCCAAGTGGTACCTCCCAGAATATTGTTAAATAAGTTTTTGACGCCCTTGCTGAGGTGCAAATGCGTTCTGCTATTTTTCTTAATAATGCCACTACGCCATCCAATGCCCAACAAGTGGTCGCACTTTTGGATGCAGTAGAAAGGGATGCCCATCGGTGGGTGCAAGGACTTCTTCATTCTAATTCACAGGCAGAAAATTCTACTTCTTTTGTTATGATAATAATGGCTGCTTTGAAAACCTCTGTGTCGCGTTCAGACCATTTATTCCAATTGCTTTCTTCTATGGATGAAGCCCCCAGATCGGCTTCTTTAATCACAACCTTCCAAGAACAAGCTCCTGCACTTGAGTTTACTAATGATATACTTCAAGGAATCTTCAGATCAGTGCTGGATTCTGCCTCCGCCCATCATAAATCTTGGTCCACCCCTATGGGGACAGTGAATCAAATATGTAAAGCTGGGACCACCATCAACGCCTCCCCTTGTCATGCTCCCCGCTTTCAAGTGGGAAATTATATGATTGGGCTACCCAATGATGACTCAGATTCAGTACTTACCGCTGAACCAGTATTGGCCCTGGCCTCAGTATCAGCCAATACCCTCACATCTGAGTTGGGTTATCCAAATTCACCTATTAATGAATCTTTAAAAGACCGATTGAAGTAGCTGGTTCCCAAGCCCTTACTCTTTCCAACTTTACTCCCAAAAAGGTCCACGACCTTCCGTCTATTTAGATGCAGCTAAGATGACCAAATCTATCAATAAACAAAACTTCGCCTATTTTTAATGCCCATGAAGATCAGTATTGGATCTCACCATGTCTCCTTTGAGGCTTTGGTGGATACTGGAGCTGCAGGTAATTTTATGAGCGTCAAGTTAACCCAACAATTGAAGCTTGACCTGGACTTAAGTCCTTTGGTGATGGTTGCTTCATCATCGTCCCAGACCTCAAACCTAGTCCTTCTGCCAGTACCTTTCTTGGTACATCAGTTTAGCTTTTGCGATTGGTTCTCAGAAATGCCAAACTTGGTGTAAACCGTAATCTTGGGGGTTGGATGGGAACGCTGAAAACATTTTTGGAAATTATATGGAATCAAATATGTTGTCATTTGTTAATAATTAAATGGAGAGAGAATTTTCTTTAGTTGATAACCTTATGAAAACTCAAGGCCGCAGCTCCATCACTTCCCTCATTTTCCCTGTACCCTTCCATCTGATTTTACCAAAGAGTTGATGCACTATCAAAGTATCTTCGATTCTGAAAAGGCAGAACGTCTGCCTCCTCACACTAAATTTGACCTGGGATTCTGAACAACGGTACAGTTGGTGAATATCAACTGTCCCTTGTATCTACACACAGCAGAGGAGGGGATTGCGCTTAACATCTGGCTAATAGATATGCTTAAGAAAGGATGGTTATTTAAAGAGATGTCACCGGTTGCTTCTCTCATCGTTTTTGCCAAGAAGGCCAATGGTTCCCTATGTCCCTGCGTGGATTATAGACACCTTAACAGAATTACAGTCACGATCTTTACCCCTTGCCCCTGGAGCAAACTATCAGTCAAGTGATTGCTAAATCTCGTGTGTTCTCCAAGCTTGATCTCATTAATGCCTTCAACCAAATACAGGTGATGAAAGCTCAATAATTTCTTAGTGTCAATTCAAACAAAACGAGGTATTTTTCAATTCCATGTAATGCCCTTCAGGTTGAAGAATGCACCAGCCACCACTCAAAAAATGATCAATACTGTGCTGGGCGACAGCCAAATTACTTGTGCGATCACATATATTGATGACATCTTTGTTCACTCCCTAAACTTCTGAACAACGTGCAAAAGACTTGGAAGCAGTAGTGGCTGCTTTGCACAAGGTGGGCCTGTCTGTCAAGCCTTTAAAATGTGAGTTCTATAAGGAAGAAGTTACCTTTCTTGGGAAACTTGTCCTAAAAGATGGTTATGCGATTCCACCCCCCAACAAGTCGGACGCCATCCGCAAATGGCCAACTTCAACAACCCAAAAACAATTAAGAAGTTTCTTGGGCACATTATTTTCCCAAAAAAATTTTCCCCAGCCTTTCCCAGTTAGCCACTCTGCTTCTTTCTCTTACAAGTAATAATATACCCTTTTGTTGGACACCTGAGTGTCAGCAGGCGTTTAAGTCAATTAAAGAGGTGTTCTTATCACCCTCAATCCTAAAACATGCGGACCCCTCCAAACTGTATATCATCTCATATGATGCTTCACTCGTGGCAGTGGGGGAAGTTCTGCTTCAGGAGCAAAATGGTTTAGAACATCCGGTTGTCTACTTTTCCCAGAAATTTTCCTATACTGAACAATCCTGAGCCATCTATGATAATGTGTTGACAGCCATAGCATGGGCTTTGACTCATTGGTGGTATCTGTTACAGGGCGCTCAGCATGAATTAATGGTGTATACAGATCACCAGGCTCTTCTGTAAATCTTCAAGCCACAGAAATTGGCACATAGGCAAGCTCATACCTATCAGGATTTGTGCAGTTTCAATTTTAAATATGAATTTGTGGAAGGCGCGTTAAACGTGCTCCCCAATTTCCTTAGCCGCAAATTGGCTCACTTCCCCTTGGACTCAGATGAAGTGGACCTAGTTAAAGTAATTAACTCCAATCAAATTTTATCAGTTGTCCCACCTGCGGTCTTGTCAGTTTACTTTTGCTCATGATGCTCCTCTCATTTCATGGGTTTTAGCGGCTCAAATGACCTGCCCTGAAGGAGTGGAGTTATTTGATCAATTATCCCTCCAAACTCACAAACATTCCCTATATTCCTTTGTGTAGTGTTTCCTTTATTTTCTTTTTTTAGTACTAGATGGTCCGTGTTTCCTTTAATTTCATTCGTTGGTTTTGTCCCGCCTCTCCTTATAGCTGAGGTGTTTTGAGTTCATCATGATCCTCCCACAATTGGCCATCCAGGCAACAAGAAATGTATTGATTTAATTAATTGGACCTATAACTGGGCAGTTTATCAAAAGAAGTCCTGGCCTGGATTGCTGATTGCATTACCTGTGCATGGGCCAAGTCAGATCAATCAGGTAGAAATGGTCTCCTTCATCCTTTACAACAGGCGGAGGGTCCATGGACATCAATGTCTATGGATTTTATTGTCAAGCTTCCCTGTTCTAATAGGTTTACAGCGGTAATGGTGGTGGTTGATTGTTTTACCAAATTTTTCCTATTTATTCCATATTCTTCTGTGATTATATCAGAAAAAACTTCTCGTCTTTTCATCTATTTATTCAAGGTAAGCCGACCAGGGGATGGACATTACTGAAACTAAAACTAAACTAAAAAAACATAATTAATTGGTTCAAACAAAACGCCCAAATGAGCGGATTGAGTGAAACACTTCAAAAAAAAACAACCAACCAGGTGGGCAGCGGAAATTGCTTATCCCTCCATGGCGGAAGGGAAGGGGGATTGGGGGTCTCATCTTTAGCAGCAGCTTCTTCCTCCCATAGTAGAGTGCATGTCAAGGCAGACAGTAAGGGCGTTGGGGCATCTGTGGCATGTGGTTTAATATCTCTAATAATTGGTATCTCATGGAAATTGCCAGCTAGGTAAATAGCACTGATATATTTGGTTAAAGCTTTTTCAGCTTTAATGTGGGCATCTGGGAGTTTAACAAACGTGGAAATGTTGGTTTGGGTAATTTTAGCTTTTGGGTTTCGTGCTATAGTTGCCACGTTCTGGATAGCATCATTAACATCTTGTAAAACTGTTTTACTGTATTTTAACTCTTTTGAGTAAGACTTTTGGGGGTAGGAGGAGGTGGAATTCCTCCTGTGAGCATCATTACTGATTTGGCGACAGCTTTACAAAGGGGGCAACAATCTGGTGTTGCAGCTGCTTCAACTGCAAGCTGGTGATCACTGAAAAATTATTTTGGCATTTGGCTGTGGGTATATAGTTGAGGGGGTATTTGGCATCCCATTCTGCATTAACAAACCGCTCAATTTGCAGAGATGGTTCTTCAAAGAGCTTACCTGATTTGTCAATTTCAGCCAATAACTCCCATGGGTTTTGGTTGAATTGAATTGGGGAATTGGCGTACTATTGAGGTCTGGTTGATTCGTTTGATAAAGCATGGGATCAAACTGGGATCCAATCTGATGCTTGATTGGAGAAATCATTTGTGGCATTGGGGCGAGGAGGAGGATGATTGGTGGCTGCAGGTGCAGCTGCGCTTTTGGTTTTGGGGGAGGGGGAGGTAGGATTGTGCCTCATACCAGAATTTTTACTGGGTGGATGGCGGATTGGAGATCAGCGGACAAGTCATCCAATCCATAAGAAGTGGCTAAGGAGGGGCATTTGTGTTTCAAGTGGTCCAACTCAAAACATGATGGACAGATCGTCCGCTCGCCCTTGACGTGGGCCCAAAATGGTTGGTCAGGCGTTGAAGAAATAACAGCGTAAGGGGGAATTGTAACAAACGGTATTAAATTGTTTGTTGCATTTTGATTCAGGGTCAGATTTACTGAATCTGAATCGATTTGTTTTAAAAAGATTTTGGTGTTTGTTGTAACAGGTGCTAGGTTGTGCCTCACCTGGATTATTGATTAGGCTCTTGCGAGCCTAATCAATGGTTTGGGCGAGGCCCCAGAAGGGCGACCTTTAAGGTCAAGCCCACACAATTCTGAACTTCATTCAGAATTCTCTCTTTTTCTTTGGTGGCCTCGGGGCCGCCCTTACCTTATATTACCTGATGATCCGCGCACAACAAGTTTTTGTCACATCAACAAAAACTTGGGTTTTTGGGGTTTGATCTCCCTTGAATATCCTGACTTTCCTTGGTGTGTTTGCAGCATCAGATTATCAGGATCCTGTTCATCAGTGACTTATTATTTAATAATAAATAAAATAAGGTTAATTCTGGGGTTTGCAACCTCGCTTACCTATTTTATCTTTTTCTCGCTTTAATTTTCCCTAATATTGAGGTTTACTACCTCAAGAGTCCAGCTCATGCTGGACATTTGGCGTGAATTGCGTCGAACCTAAGGTAAGATGGCGATCAGAAACTGGGATGTTTCTGAATGATTTAGGAATTGAAACGGCGATTTACTAAATTCAGGGCTGATATGGCATATGCCCGAGGCCCAGCGAGGCGTGTGGCCCCATTTGGGACCACAAATTGTAAGATGGGGTTGGATCCATAGGCTGCCAAACTGTCCATCAGCTCCTGGTGGAGCACTTCAGAGGGGAGGTGGTTGGGCAAACCACTGAACTGGACCACCAAAGTGGTGTCCGCTGGAAGCCAGGTCCAAGTTGTGGGGAGAGGGGTGCCCTGGAATACCAGGGGCACAGTTGCTGCAGTGGCAGCGTCAGCTTCACAGGTGAAGCCGAGGTCAAAATACCCCTTATAGGGCGGAAATCTATGAATATGATGGGTGTCATCACCACCTGTGCCATTACAATAGTGGCTTGGTCATGGTATGGGAACAGTTTCCCATATTTGACCCTTAGGTTGTAGCGCATGTTGCTTCAGGGGAGCAACAGGGGGTAGCGAGGTACCGCTTGGGTATGAGCAAGGTGGGCGTCAAGATCCTTAGGAACGAATCATCCCATGGGTTTGATATGACTGGATGAACCAGTCTGAGCGCGTTTTCCTGCCAGATGGAAAATGGTGGGGGGAGTTTCGCCGCTGCCCCACACTGTAGCAGCCAGAAGAGAATCTGAGGACATAAGAGCAAAACTACAATGGGTTACTAGGATTTGCTTTTTATTAATTCGTGTAATCTTGCTCAGAAAGTTACCAACTCATCTCTTCATGCGCCATGTATTTTCTATGTTTGGTCTCCCAAGGAGATCATCAGTGACTGTGGTTCACAGTTCACAGCATGGTTCTGGAATGAACTCTTATCCATTTTAAAAATTTCCCCTGCTGTTCCACAGTGTGCCATTCCCAGTCTGATGGACAAACCGAGTGAGTTAACCAAATTTTGGAACAGTACTTGCACTGCTATGCTGCAGCCACACAGGATACCTGGCTAATGACCTTCCCCTCACTCAATTTGCCTACAACAACAGAACTCACGCCTCTACAGGGTTTTCTTTATATGAAGAGACGTTAAGGTATGTCTCTCATTTTTGGTCAGTCCCTGCCTGCGTCCTTAGGTCCCCAGCTGCTGCAGATCATTCTGAGCATATTCAGTCTACTCAGTCCTTAGTGCGGGTGTCATGGAAACGGCAGAAGAAGTTTAGACTGGCCTGCCAGTCAGGATGCATAAGCACCCAAAAAGAAAGCCAGAATGCCGGAGGCATTGCCAACCAAATGACTTGATATGGAGCCGGGCATTGGAAAATGACATATTTTTGGTGTAACACAACAGTAAGTATGATCCCAATGATGAACAACAATGAGTCCACTCCCAACCCAGGGGGCTTTGCTTCATGGGGTGGGATCACAGAGATAGCTTCAATAAGTTCATCGGCATATGGGGTCATTTCAACTGGGGAGGCAAGGAGGTGGATTCTCTATTGCAATTGGTGGACATAAGGCCACAAGATTCCCGTGTACTGTTGCCAGAAGTTCA
Source organism: Massospora cicadina (assembly GCA_022478985.1). NCBI lineage: Eukaryota > Fungi > Entomophthoromycota > Entomophthoromycetes > Entomophthorales > Entomophthoraceae > Massospora > Massospora cicadina. The sequence continues at coordinate 37,649 of JAKSZP010011013.1, forward strand.
TGATAATGGGGTTGTAAAGCCAAAAATATCGGACTCGCTGAATCCAGTTGATATGGAGGGGGCCATAGTGACCATAAGTACTGGTAGAGCCCATCCGGTATATGGACTGACAGTCCACCAGGGAAACGCCATCAGGGATGCAGTCAGAAGTAGTAACACAATAAAAATTGTTTGATTTTTTGCCAAAGTTTTTATTGAAGAAAAAGGACGAAAATCAATCAACAATTTTCTCAGTGAAATGCAACTGATTAAATAGTGGTCAATTGGGGTAGTGATAAGCTGGGATTGGGACCCTTGATTTTAACTTAACCAGCGAATTATTTGGAATGGGCGGGTTTATTCCCTGGGAACTGACATCAAAAAATTTGGCAGTGGGCTGAGTCACTGTCAGTTTGACCTCGAATGACTGAACCAAGGCTCAGCTGCATTTCTGATGATTGGCATGATAGCATTTGGCCTGGTGAGTGGCAGGAATACCCCAAGGCCACCCCAAATAGGGGTGGGTCCATTTGGTTGGGAATGAGTTTAGGATGCCCAACCCGCCCACACTCAGTCGCTGGCCCATTCAAACAGTCAGTGACATCACATCAGCCGCAATGCCCAAATTGTCTACGGGAGACTTCAAACCCTCGTTAATGACATCCAATGCTATAGCTTGCCCATCGAGGATGATCCCCAACAACTTTAGTAGGGAGGTGATTTATTCAATTGGCATATTAATCAAATTGAAACTGTTGGATGTTCCGGCTGATAACTCAGTCATCATGCCTTTCTGGTCATTTGAGATCCAAACATTAGCCATATTGCTGCTTGAATTAGATCCAATTGATTTTAATTTGAAAATCTTGGTGCAGATTTCACTGATTCCCCGTAGCAGTTCTGCTGAGGTGAGTGCAGGTACTAAGGGTGGAATCTGAAGCGGAAGATCTGTTACCCAGCGCTCATCTACTATGTGAGCGAGATCGCCCTGAGTAATAAGGGGTACTGCCATCCTCTTCGGTGCCTTCTTGCTCAGGGACAGGAAAATGACCCAATCAACAGCCAGGTGGCGTTCCCCAGGACTTACAGCAGGAGCATCTCACTAAAGCTATCAGTGATTATAAGCAGTTTGCAGATCAAAAATGGCTTCCTGGACACAACATAGCTGTGGGTTCATATGTTATGCTTGATATGCACCATTTGCAGATGCAGGTACCTTCCTGGAAGTTCGCAAGCAAGCGTTAGGGCCCCCACCTGGTTGAGGAAGGCTTGGGAAAAAATGCTTTCCAGTTATAGTTGCCAGCTCACTGGAAACAGCACCCTTTCTTCTACATTTTTCAAGAGTACCCATTCAAGGGGACTGTTCCTGCAGACCCTGAGCCAATTGTAATCAAGGATGTGGAGGAGGCTAAGGTTTAAAACATCTTAGCATTCCATAAATCTTAGAGGTAAGTTCATTATCTTGTCACCTGGAATGTTATCCAGCCTACAAGAACAGTTAAGTTGGGCCCACAATTGTACTAACTGCATGGAATTGGTTGAGGCGTTTCATGAGTCCCATCCCAATGCTCTCCATCCCCCCCCCAAAAAAAAGTTGCAACTTTAATGGCGATCAAGTTGCCCAAGGCTCACAAATATGTAGCCTTCACGCAGTTTTCCAGTGGTGGTGCCATGCCTTTGGAAAAAGGAAAGGGTAATTTAAGTCCAGGGGAATGTCTCCTTTGCGTGGATTGGGCGATTTTCCCATTTCCAAATAAGAAGGGTCTGAAGAGGGCGGCTGTATCCCTCATCACCCAGGGCGACCTCGCCCATATGGTAGATGAGTGCTGGGTAACACAGCTCTCTCTGAAGATTTTTCCCCGGTACCCATGCTCACCTCTGCTGAATATGTCTCCCAATTTAAGGAAATTTGTGCTGAGATTACCAAATTAAAGACGAAAGGTCTGAAACCAATGGGTGTAAAACCCAACAATTGTAAACTAATAGTTGTGAAAGTATAAATATTGAATTATTGGCCAGAATCGCTGACAGTATAAAGTCAGCTAGCAATACAATTGCCAATGCCAAACACCCCTTGAAATCATCAGGGATGATCCCCAATGAGCAGATGGTACTTTTTGGAAACTATTGCAGAAAACTGAAACTCCTATCTAAAGAATTGGAGTTTGTGGTTGACGCAACTCATTTTGTCAGATGGACGTCTCGGTGACTGGGCATAGGTAGGTTGGGCATCCCAAACCCATTTTCAACCATTTGGGACCGCCCCTATGTGGTGTGGCTTTGGGGAATTCCCATTGCATATCAGTCCATATGCCATCACGTCAACTGATAGAAATGCAGTTGAGCCTTAGTTCAGACATTTGTTGATGAACTGAAAGTGACTCAGCCTGATGCTGAATCCTTCAATGTCAGTTTTAATTAGAATTGTTTTCCCCCTCCCCTGAAAAGTTGCTGGTTTAGGTCAAATTTGAGGGCCCCAATCCCTTCTTTGACCTACCACCTAATTGAACACTATTTAATCAGTTGTATCATATGGAGGCAATTTTTGGTCAATTTTCTTTATTTTCCTTTCCAAAAATTCCCGCCACTACCTAATTTTTTACTTCGATTCTTTTTGCTGAAGTCCTGATGGAACTAACTTGGTGGCCCATCAGCCCCTACACCAGATGGGCTTTACCAGTTTTGATAATTACAATCACTCCCACCATAGTCAACTGGATCCAACGGGCAAGAAACTTCAAGGAATTCAGCCCCATTATTAAAGCTATCCACTATCAAAATATCCAAATTCTGTGGCCTCATATATCTCATTTTAAGGCAAGAATCTTCCCCCTTGTCTCTACTTTAGTGATGAACCCTTCCGACAGGAATTCAGAAGTAATAAAACCAGTAGTGCAATCCCCTGCTTCAAAGCCCGCAGGGTCTGGGGTTGTATCTGTTTAGTTCATTATAAGGTTTCTTTTCACACTCATCCTACATCAACGAGTCAATGTTGTTATCCAATTTGCAGCCCCATACAACGTCATAAGGGTGTCAATGCCAATGGTATTCTGGTTTGCCTTTTGGGTGCTCACACATCCCGACTGTCAGGCTGGTCTAAACTTCTTCTGCCACTTTTTCTGACAGGTGGGGACTGTAGAATTTTTACTAAGAATATGGACGTGCAAATCTTCTCCAAAATGCTGGGCCTTTTTGCTATAACTTGGCTTGCACATTATGGGTGCCCCATTTTGAAGTTCCTGATGCCAAATTTTTCTCTTTTATTGGGTTTCCAGCATACTTGCATATCTCACAATTTTCCTAACAAAAATTTCCTTTTTCTCAGAGGGATTCTCACCAAATTGATTTCTTTGTTGGAACTTCTGTTGGGATTTCAGCCTCAATCCACCCAATTGCACTCATTTTTCATCACAGATTTTATCAGCTTTCATGATGTAAATTTCAGCCAAATTTAACTTTGTGGTAAAATTGTTCCTTTCCGCTCATTGACTTGTTATAAAATCAAGATGAGAGGCCTCAGCAGAAACCCAACACTTGTCAAAGAGATGCTCTAAATCCACTGTCTTTTCTAACAGAAGTGCTCAGGACTGTTCCCCCTCCTCAATTGAAAGATTGACTCAATAAAATAAGATTTATGGGTGCAGAAGGAATTTTTACAATGGAATTTGCTGAACAATTTTAAGTTTGTGCATCAAATAAAATGGTCAACTAATAAAGCTATCAAGATATTGTTAGTTGGCAGAAATGATGGTGTACATCATGTCTAGATGTGCTTTAAATCATTTTCAACATATCTAAAATATATATGTCAGACGCACTCATTTCTCATAACAAAGCATCTAGAATCAACAAAAGGTTTAATAAAAATTTACTATTAAACATTGGGATAGCAACAAAAACAAATACTAGAATTAGCTTTGTTAAGAAATTGGTGTTTTTGGTCAAAATAGAATAACTTAAGTTATAAAATATAAACACCAATAAATCATTTGTCAGTAAATTGAAATATTGGATATCTTAGATGTAAATTTTAGAGAACTTATCAAGATATTATATGATTTTTTGGCAGCTAAAATAGAATTTCTTATGGATTATAATCCTGTTAACAAAAAACTTTCAAGCAATGTGAGGTTAAGAGTAAGCAAAATATAGAAAAACTTATAATAGACTTAGTCTACTAACAGAAAAAAGCAGGATCACCTAGCTTTTTTTCTTTGTTATAATTTTCTAATTAACAGCTAAGATAATTAATTTTAAATTTTAAATTTATTGCGGGGAAGGCTGACCATGGGACGGACACTTTTTAAATATGACTCAGACGAGACAAAACTTAGTACCAGGGGAGGCACCCCAGAGAAGCGATGCTATCTCTTGTTGCCAGCGGGAACGCCACTTATGGGGAGGGGAGGGAACGTGTGTAGGGGTCGTAGCCACTATTGAGCACGTGTGGAGGAAGGGGTCTGATTTGGTGAACCAGACTGGGAACCAGGAGGAGACCAGCTGTCAGCGACGCGGTGGGAGATATCCAAACATTTACACTTGAAAGTGGTCCACCAAATGAGACCGTAATCTGTGGACAGCTTCAGGGAGGGTGGGGATGGAGCCAGCGATGGCATCCAAGACAATCGTGTGGATAGTCCACATGGCGATTGCAACCACCAGAGCACGGAGGGAGGGTAGGAGGGGAGGCCATTGATGAAGCAAACATATCTCTTGACAGACTAAAGGGATGCGTTTGATCCTGGCCCAGAAGACATTGGACTTCGCGCCATATCACTTTAGAGGTGGGGCACTTCTCCAGGCGGTGGAACAGCGTTCCATACTGGCCACACATGACACGAGATGAGTGTAAAGCATTAGAGCGCTCAGCTGTACGATACACCCGCCTCAGGCAGCGCCACACATGGGAGCGGACTTGAGGCTGTAACAGAGGATGGTGTGCGTATTTCCAGATAGTCTTTTGGGTCTCAGTGGAATAAGGGATGTCCATCATGTCCAGGTAGTCCACCCTGGATAGGACTTGGGGTCAAATGGGGATCACGCCATCATGGATGGGTAGCCCCTGTACCTCTTGTGTGAACTGAGGAGAGGGGCGGCCTCTTCAGGTTGTATGTCCACTAATACGAATTCTCCACTCTGCGCTTCGCATGGAGAGTAGGATTCGTTTGTATTGGGTTTTAGTCCCGTGAGGACCTGTGGCCGATGTGTGGGATGAGAGGTATTTCATCAGGGAGTGGGGGTTTGATGGATTGTTGAGGCCCAAGGCTCAGGAGAAGTTGGAGCAGGCCGCGCGGGTCCAGTGTTGGGATGGGAGTGTAGGAGCAGTGACGGCCGCAATCCAGGTTCCCAGGATCTTGGCAGCATGGGCTTTGAAGTCAAGCAGGCCCATGCCACCATGATGATGAGGGCCAAACATGACCTCTAGCCGTACTGGTGGAGGGCGGCCTGACCAAAGCCATCCTTGCAGCAAAGCATACAGGGTTTTGAAGAAGCTTGGGAAGGAGATGGCGTGGGCTCTGAACCAGACTTTGGATAGGAGCATAGAGTTGGCAAGAACAACCCTGCCAGTGAGGGTAGTAGGGTGGGCTCTGAGAGAGGCAATTCGCTTCATCACGTTGTCCAGTATACGGCACTCCATTACTGCTGACGCATATCCGCCTGCCTCCATCCACACGCCCAGATGGCATACCGGTCCTATGGTAGGACGTGGCACAAAGGGGAGCACCAGTGGGGCGGTGTGTTTTGAATTAGTAGGGTGAGGACGTGGGCGAGCAGATGGGCCGGGTTGAGAACTACTTGCTGGGGCCCAGCAGTTCTGAAACTGACCAAGGAGGATGATTTCAGTTTTGGAGGCGTTCAGTGCCGCGTTGCTTACCCGGGTTATTCTCCTGGATGAGGGCTTCAAGCGCGCATGCATCTTTGTTATTAGACATCCCCACCACGCAATCATCTGCAAATGCCATCATCTTGACTGGGGTTTGGCCTGGCACATGGACCCCAGTGAGGTGGGCATTCACATTTCGCAGTAGTGGGTCAAGGCTGAAGTTGTATAAGAGTGGGCTGAGGGGGTCCCCTTGTCGCAGGCCCCTTTGAGGGCGGACTACTTCTGTTAAGAAGCCTGGGCCGCGCACTGCCATTGTTGCAGATTCTGTGAGCAGCATCACCCAGTTAATGAAGCGGGGGGTAGGCGGAATTGATGGAGGCAGGCCCTAAGGTATTCCCAGTTTACTCTATCATAGGCCTTTTGTTGGTCCAAGAATACAAGTGCCCCAGAGGCTGTGGACTGACACACATTAGCCACAGAGTGCACGTTATCCCAAATTGACCTTCTGGGGATGAAACCGAATTGTTCTGGGAGATGGTGGCAGATGCTACAGTCCCTAAACGGTTAGCCATGATTTTTATTAAAATTTTGGTGTCTGTGTTTGTTAGAGAAATGTGGCGCCAGTTGGCTAAGTCAAGCCTATCCCTTTTCTTGAAGAGTGTGACAGTAAAGGCCTCATGTCCTCCTGGTAGGAGGCGCGTTTCCAACAGGCTTTGGTTGAGTGAGGCTAGCAGCAAAGGGGATATATATTTAAAAAATTTTTTTGTAGAATTCATATGGAATGCCATCTGGGCCTGGGCATTTTCATTTTGGTTCATCGCGAATGGCTGTCCATAATTCATTTGGAGTAATTAAATTCATTATTTCTGGGTATCAGAAAATGGTGCGGATATGAGCTCAGTCGAGAAATTCTGCCATTTCAGCCAGCTGAATTGGTTCAGCTCAGTATAACTAGGAGTAATATCTTTGCATTTTTATTTGCCACTTCAGCCGGTGTGTCCACAATGGAATTATCCAATCTTCGCACCTGTGTGCAGGCCACGCTCTGGCGTGGTGCAAAATTTTTTTTGAAGAAGTACGCGGTGCACTTGTTGCCTTTAGTGATGCGTGTGGTCCTGTATTGGACGCAAACCCGATGTTTATGTTGCCTTTCGAGTGTATTGAGGTGGGCAGCTGCCTTACCCACTTCCAGCCCCATGCAGGGCTATATCCTGTGTCTGGAATGTTGGACTCCAAGTGGGCCAATTCTGCCAGCACGCGCGATATAACTGCTGATGTTGTTCGTGAGCATCTGGAGGAGAGATGGCAATAGTGGCGGATGGTGTCTTCTTTGAAAGTTGTCCATGTGGAAATGGGGTCCGCACAAAATGGTGCAACAAATGATCTTGCCAAAGTTGCCTCTTCCACCCACATGGAAAATCCTGGCGACGTGAGCTCAGGGGGGGCAGATTTTGTACCAATGTGGGGCCTTTGCAACTGTGATGGTTAAGTGGTATGTTATCGAGACCAGTCGGTGGTCAGAGAATTCCATTTTTGTTGCTTTGAAGTGGGAGATGTGGGGTTGGAATTTTGCCAGCACTAGAATAAGTTCGATTTGGGTCATGGACCTTAATTAGCCATTGTGGATGTGGGGACGCGTCATGTTTTTGAGCAGTGGGGCATGTTGCGGCAGCGCATCTATTAACCCAAGGGTGGCTTTTAGAATATGTAGTTCTACGTGACCCTGTGGGGCGTGGGGTAAGGGTGGCCACTGGTCTGTTGGTGAGGTTAGCTAACAGTTCATGTCGCCAACTAGGACTGAATTGGGGGGTAGCGGGAGGGATTTGACCGATGAGAAAAATTCCTGATGCTCATGTGCATCGTTTGGGGCATAAATGTTGATAATTGTGTGTGCAACATCAGCCTATAAGAAGGTGACAACGAGCACTCAGCCATTTAGGAATGCTTCTGAAGATGTAAATTTGAAAAAATTGTTTTTCCAAATTAGCACCCCACAGTGCTTTGACCAAAAGGATAGGGATGGCAGGAGCATTGTTTTCCAAGCTTCCTCAGAACCTTATGGACAGTGGGACTCCTGGATGGCCAGGATATCCACAGGTAAATTGTTTTGTAAAAAACTAAGTTTCCTAGCCCAGGACAGGGAGGCCTTGAGTCCAGCGATATTCAGCATCCCTAGAGTGAAGGTTTCCCCCATTGCACCTTAGGTGCGAGGGGGTGGGCCCCCAGGCCCACCAGCCTCTTCCAGGTCCCCACGGGCTTTCACAGCAGCACAGGTATTAGCAGCAACGCTATTGGGGTTTTTGTTAATTTTTGTGGAGTAGGTTGCATTGGCTTTGGCCTTTGCTTTTTGTTTTCCTGATGTCAGACAAATTTTTTGCGGTGCGGATAAGTTTGGTGCACCGCCGAGTGGGGCAAAAAAAATTTTTTTGATTGGGATAGGTCCCAAGTCAGTTTTGACTGGGGCTTGGGTGCAGCGATTGGGTGAGATCAAATCTCCTATTGGATCCTCAGATTGAGTGGCCCATTTGGTATGGGCTTCCTAATCTGATTGGGTGATGGATTCCCAAGTTGCTTCTGCCACAAAGGTCTCCATGTCCTCCTGGCATTGTGAGTGTGGGATGGTGGTGGTGGCCTTAGCCGCTTCCTTGGCTGTGGCCCTATGGGCCTGCTTGGCCTTCTTCCACTCCTGCGGGGAGATGGGCTTTACCAATAGGTAGCAGCCTTGTGCTCCCCACAGGAAAGCCTCCTTGGTGCTTGTGGTTGGTTCGTAGTGCGCCTCTCTGCTGGCCATAGCTGCTGAGGTTGCTCTTGGAATGTGATGCCCTCTTTGATGGGGCATACATGTGCCTTATGGCCAAACGCATCACAGTGGGTGCAAATGGGGGGCACGCTGTCCACGGTTACCTGGAATAGGTGGGTGGTATGCCCTGCAATGTCAATAAAGGTGGAGTGTGGGATCTGGGTTAGGTCCTTTACAATCTCCTCAGTTGGGGTCAGAACTGTGATGGCTTTGCTGGTGCACAGGTGTGGCATCAGCGTGAAATGTTGCATTTCAAAAGATTGTATTTCACCATATATGGTGAGACCATCTTTCAGGTGTTGCTCCAAAATGTCACGTTTTACCGTAGTAGGCAAAAAGTCAAACGTGAGGAAAATTTGGTTTGATTTTATCCATGTGGTGTGTTTAGTTTCAATGACCCATTGCCCTTTGGGGAGGTTGACCACTATGCGCACTGCTGCAGCCTCATCTGCTGCTATTTTGCTTTCAAAACCTAGGTCCAGCCAACCACGTGACATGGAGTGAGGTGTAATATACACCGCGGTCAGGAAAATTTTGTGTACATCTTCACAAAATTTTTCTCATAGGGCCATTTTTTGGATGTCCAGATACACACGGACTCCAAATTCTACCAACAAAAGTGGCTGGGAATGTGGCATGTTGATGTACTGGTTGCATCATGCTTGCCATGTGAGTATTTCTGGGGAAATTGTGACCTCCAGTTTTTTTAGATTTTTTTCTAATCCACTGGATTCTCTGGGGCGTTTTTGAATGTTAGAGGCCACGGGCCTTCTGCCTGCTCCTCCTGCCTTGCTTGCCCAACTGCTCCCAGACATGGGCGCAGACTAATCCCCTCTATGAGATTATCAAACTAGATTTAGTCTTGAATTGAATAGGTTACAAAAGTGTTTGCAACGAGAAAGAAAAGTAGCTAAGATAATCTCATATAGAAATCAGTGCAAAAATAAGCTAAATTTCTTGTTTGGGGTCATAACTAGAGAATTTAGGAGATAACGATAATAAACACATAATGAGCTATATATTATCAAAACAGGGAAAAATAATTTATAAATACTGCTTTATTACACATACAATATTTATAAAAATCTGGATGTGCAACTAATTCAATTAAACTATCTGATACTTGGTAAAACATTTTTACACAAGTTAAAATTTAAAATTCATTGACTTCTACTCATATCTACTTCTATTTAATAAAGATGCTAAAACTATGTTATGTCAGCACTCTATATTAATATAAAAATCAAACTTTTATAAATTAGTTTCATGAGAATAGTGTTACTGGTTATAAGCGCCCATATTTAAAAGGTCACTAAAAACATTCAGTTTTTATGACTTTGTGAAATTATTCCATAGGCTATAATTATATTATGATCCTAATGCCACTATAAGAAAAGCCTGATGCAACATGCAAATTATAGTTGATAAAAATTCTGCTTTTTGGTCATTTGGTATACTAGTTTTGGTCATCAAAATGCTATCAAAGCTCTAAATTTATTTTTGATACTTGGCTTAAACTTATAAAGGATAAACTAAAAGTTAAAATGTAAATATAGTATAATTTAGCTAATAGGAAATGGCTTAAGCTTATTGGAAAATTAGAACATAATTGGTTTTGCTTTTTTTAAAATGTAAAAAATTGCCTTTATCCCTTACAATGCGCTGAAGTTTTTACACTGGGGGTTAAAAAGCTTACTAGGCGATTTTAAGTGCTCGTGAATAAACGGTTTGATTTTAACGACTATACCGCGATTTGCATATCTAAATAATAAAAACTACGTTTTAAAGTAAACTAATTTGATAGACCAGAGAACGAGAAAAGTTTAAAGATAAGCAAATAAAGTGCAAGTTCATTACGGATAAAAATATGGATACTATGGATCGCATTAAGTAGACAAATGGCTCGATAATAAATTAGTCATTCTTTTATTAATACGAGGATGGCCGACCAGGGACAGACACATCCGATATAAATTAGTCATTCTTAATTAGATAATAAATTATAGAGTGTCAAGTATTATCATCTAAGATTGAATAAAATTCAAAGAAGTGCAATCTGGATAGAAACAATCATCCATACGTCATGTGGCGCATTTTAGTTACATAGAGCACATGTCACTCAGCATAATTTATAAACTGATTCAGAAATAAAAGTGGTACTGGTTGAATATCCACCCAATGTCACTTTTATAGCTATAGACATGATCGGTTTACTTAGTTAAAGCGGAAAGTTAATCGAACGTATGAATTCCATAGCCAAACTGAGCAAACATAATTTCACAAAAAGTACGTTATTAAAATAAGGAAAGAGCGTTTCTTTTAGTAGATTTCTTATTTTTACCAAGATAAAGATCATGTATTATCGGGAAAAATCTGGATTAACGATATTATAGTTTTCCTTCTATTTTCAACATCTCTAAAAATTATCACAATCTCTCACTGAATTGAAAGTAAAACTTATTTTCATAGTGCGATGTCTCAGGTAGCGCATTCCCAAATAAAATATGAGTATTTTCCAAGTTTAATTTTAGCATATTGCATTATGCTATTACAGTTAATAAGTGGATTTTATGTGTCTTAAAATGCATAGCTTTGACTTTCAAATAAAACTACTTTTATATAGTTTTTTTTAAATTTCAGATAAGTATTTAGTGACTTGTATATTTTTATTTCATGTTTTAGTCAAAATTATATATCCTGACATGACATACTTGAGGGAGAGCTTATAGCCTAGAAAAGCTAAATTTTGTGTTTTTCAAACTTAAATGTGGAGAATCAATGTGTCAAATAAATACTAGGCTTCCATTGGGGATATTTGATTACCCACAATAGATCAATAGTCTTCACAGCACTGCCATTATAGTAACTCACAAGTAAGATCTTCAGGTGATAGGTAGGGGATTTATTAATCAAGGAAGATTGTTTTGGCACCAAGGGCAAAGCTTAGAACTGGTACTAACTTGATCCAATTTTATCATAGTGCAGGTTTGAAGTCCCACTAGAGGAGTGATTGTAGGGAGGATATGGGCTTGTTTTTGTGATAGTATTAACCATCTAGGACTCCAAGTGCTTCCGGATTCCAGCCTCAGCAGTTGAAAGTAATTATATATTTTATTATGCTCACTCTTGTCATTAAGCCAAATATCAATTCTAAAGATTCTGAAAGGACTCATTATTGGGTTAGGATCATAAATCTTAAAATGCAATAAAGTTGGTGTGAAAGTTAATCAAATTAGCTGGTTGGTAAGTTTGTTATCTTCAGGGTGACACTTTGAGCTACCATCCATTGCAGTCAATACTGTCATCTCGAGTGTTACCACCACAACAACCACTTGCATCAGCAATTAAGGGCCCTACATGGTCCTAGTAGAGGGGTTGCTGGTTTCAGGATTTTTAAGGGTAAATACTCAACAAGTTCAAATTAGGCAATTTTTATTTATGTATTATGTGAAAATTATCCCAAGACTATACTATCATCGGAACATTAGGTTTAAAGTAATCTGAGGGGAAATAGTTAGTGAAAAAGCTATAAGTCACCATGAAAACTAGGGGTGCCCAAGCCAGTCAGGTCACTGTCTTGCAATTCCTAATGAACCACAAGAGCAACCAAGCAACTTGATTTATTATGGCTCCTTGTATCATTAAGCAATGAAGAAAGCCAACTTTGAAGGGTCTTGAAGGTGGCTACAATGCGCGCCAATTGCATAGAATTCTTTGAAAATAGAAGAATGATTTTTTATATTTTATTTTATACTCAAGATAAATGATAGTATTAAAACATGGTAGACAGTACCCTCATATATGAGAGCGCTATTCTATTAAAGAGAACATGACTTAATTGACTTGATGCAGTTCTTGAGGTATGACAACTTCTTCTAAGCTTTGGGATTATTCAAATTTCCTACTGTCATATGGGAGGTGAAAAGACACAAAATGTTGCAAAAATGAGGATTGGAAGGAATATCAGGGTACAATGCTATTTGTCAGAGAAATGGCTATGAAAGGTTAGACCAGTTGCAATCTCAAGTTCTTAATGAACCTTAAGAAGATCCAGAATGCCAAGGGCATACCCATTCATATGACTCAGTTAATAAAGGATCTAGAGGAGATGTGAGGGAAGTAAACATTAAAAAACATACCAAAGGCTCCCACAAACATACCAAAAGTAGTTGTGAGGGTAACCACAGGTCTAGCTTGAGCAGCCTAATGTAAAGGAGATGCTGAGAGGTTGACATTGTCTCTGGCATTAGCAGTTGCATGCCTTTGGCAGTATTGGCTATGGGGACAAATTCCTCAGGATTTATTATAGTTTACATTGCTTGAAAGGATAGATCTCTCAGGTAGTGGTTGCTAACAAGGCCTTAGATATGGGAAGCACTCATATCTATAAGAAAATTTTTAGACCACCAAGAGAGATAGTTAGGTCAGAAGTACCCACTGCAGGAAATATTTTCGGATATGTGCTCACCTCAGGTTGCACTGAGGCCTGTTTTACTTAGTACAATGGGAAGATTTTAAAGGATAATAAGTTTGGTGGTAGGGGTATTTAAGTTTATTTTTTAGGAATTTTTATATAGTCAATTATTAAAGATCCCTCTAGTTGCCAACCCTTTAGTATCTTAGATTGTTAAATAGGATTATTTGGAGCTTATTTTAAGGTTAAATTGCCTTGCATAAGCAAGCAATAGTGTTTGGATTTATATTAAAACAAATATTGAAAACTTTTTGTTGCTAAATTTTGTCATATGTCATTAAAATTTCAATTCAGAATCAAATAGCTCAGAAATAGAAAAATTATATTGAGGCAGGAAGGAGGAGTGATGGCATAGCGGGGTGGTTCCTGCTCAACTCTGGGTCAGGTTTTGATTGCAACGAGTTCAAAACCAGCACAGGCTAAAAAACTCAGTGTGGTATATTTGTCCCAAGGTCGACCTGCATTGTTTAATTTATAGTGAGGCAGAAAAATGACTTGAAAGTGTACCCCAAACTTCAGATAGTTGTTTTATTGGATGCATCCTGAGGTGGGGAGCAGTTAAGAAAGAGGATAAGATTTTAAATGGCTAGCAAGGCAAGTTATTTCACTTTCTAACTGTTTTGAAAGCTAAGTACTCCTAAGAACTGCTTTGGAGATGTGAGGAAATTTGGGAGGGCAGTATTAGTATTTGTAGTGGAGGATTCCTCAGCCAGCGGTTTCTTATGAATGGGTAAGCATGAGGGCTCAGTGTCCCGGGGCACTATGCCCTTGCTCTTAAAGTTGAAAGAACTCTTGGCACGCAAGAGAGTTCTTAAAGTAAGTTCAACTTAAGAGCAGGGTTGGCGTGGGGCATGGTAACCTTGGCACCTTTACTGGAAGAGAAAGACCCAGCAGTATGTCATCATATGGTGAGATACCCCAGGTATGGAGCATAATAGCTGAGTTTTTAATTCTTTTTTTGAAAATAAAGACCTCCTAATCTAACCACAGGGGTGTTGCCTCAAGGATTAAATTACCCTTTCCTATTGGGATTAGTCCAACTCCTTGAGAGTGAGAGGCCAAGCGTAGTGTCTTGTGGGATGACAGGAGCTTAATTGCAAGTATGGACCGAGCTTTATGTTGAGGAAGGACGTCATTGAGTGTGTGAGGTAGAAACTCTTCCAAGGGGTCCTTTTAGTTAGTGCGGTCCTTGGCGCATACCCAGGACACTTCATAATTAAGGTATTCCTTCCATGAGAAAAGGTACTGAATTCCGCGCCACGAATTCTTGGATGCCAAATCTGCTTTCCCCTCCATTTCTATATCATTATCCACTTGAATGGGCTCAGGTTAGGTGGCATAGGGCCTATTATAATTTTGGAAAAATTGTTGAGATACGCTAAAAAGGTTTTTGTGCAGGGTTGAGCCCACTGAGCAATAGAACGGACAATAAGGAGATCATCAGTCCTTCACACATATAAAATAATATAACAAAATAAATAGGAGCTATTGCTCTGACAATACTACTTTATTAATCTTTGATATCATCAGCAGACGCTCTCTGCGCCGCTCCCAATTTCTTATGAACAAAAAAACCCCTTTCAATCTTCTCATCTCACTGTATCTCAGAGACCTCAGTTGATACCAACCTTTTTGCTTAGTAATTTTTTTCCACCACATCATATACGTTCTGACAGAGGTTACTATGTATTAAATTCTCAATTGCCTTAATTGGAGAAGATCCACTCACTATTTGTCATATGTCAAAATCTCATTATTTGTTGTTTGTAACATCACCCTATCACCCAATTTGGAGGCAATCTAATATAAACTTTCCAACCCAATATCGCCTCATCCTAAGGTGCTCAATAATTTTAACTCATAATCAGGCCCAGCGGATTAGGCTCATTCTGTTTTAACGTCTTAGAGCTTATTCTCCAGTCATATCAGAATCTCAACATTACCCCCCTTGACTGGACAATAAGGCTCCTATTGCTTATATGCCCAGAGAAACTTCACATGCACTTAGTTAATGATCTGACCACTAACAGGATCCTTGATAGTATAGGCATCCACACCAGTTTTCTCAATTATTTAAATGGCCCAATACAGATGCTGGCCAACTTGTGCTTCCGCCCAAACCCATGTTGGTTGTTGAATAGAATCATGTCACCATCTTTGAACTGAGCTATCCCACTATGCCATACCTGATCAGCAGCCTGATTGTTAATTTTTCTTGGCTAAGATGAATGAGTATGCTTCACTTTGCAGTTTTTTTCTTGTATTTTTTAGGTTGGTCAAGTAGCGGTGAGGATTTATTTTGCTAGTATCTTCCACATAGGCATAAGCAGGGAGGGTAATGTTGAGTGCTGTCCATATAATAACTGCAAGGAACTCTTTCCTGTTGCCGAGTGATAACTGCCGTTGTAAGTGAAAACAGCAGTAGAAAGGAGGGTACTCCAATCAGAGGGTCTATCCGTTGCCAGCTTCTGGAGTATATTCATCAGTGTCCCATTGACCCGTTCAACCATATCATTAGATTCTAGGCGATAAGGAGCAGTTGGACTTCTGCAGATGGCCATGAGTTCGTTGAGTTTGGGTAAAATGTGGGAGGTGAAGTTGATTCCATTATCAGTAAGGATGAATTGAGGACAACGGTGTCGCTAAATTATACACTTCATCACAAACTTAGCCACTTTTACTGCCCATTATTGCATATTGCCCATGCCTCAACCTACCTGGTCAAGTGGTTAATTGCCACCATAATATACTTGGATTAGTTCGCTCCAGTTGGCAGAGGTCCCACCACATTAATAAAAACCTATGCCAAGAAAAGTGTGGTTTCACTAACTGAGATGAAGTTTTTTTGGCTGGTGGCTTCTCCACTTTGCACTGGTGGCAGCAGGAGATTGTTTCAAGCATGCAAATTGCATGCTTTCCCAGTAGTACTGCAGTCTCAACATTTTCAGGGTCTTGTATACTCCAACATGTCTGACTGCTCAGTGTGCGCTCATAGTATAAAGTTTGGTTAGGTGGAAGGGCTTAGAAATATTACAGTAGTGTCCCCCATCCACTTATACAACTCGCCACCCTTCTGGAATGTATTAGCCTTTATTCTTATAGTCTAGATAACTTAAGGCGGTTCATCTTTGTACTTTCCGCTGAGAATCTTAACAAACATTATATCACTCAGATCTTCCCTAACCACAATTGTGGGCAATCTCAATAAGCAATCTGCATTTTGGTGTTTGGCTCCAGGTCGTTGGAAGATATCTAAAATTGTAATCCTGAAGTTTGAGGGCCCATCAGTCTAAATGCACTTTTGGCTCTTTAAGGTTCTGTAATCAGCGTAATAAAGCATGATTCGTTACAACCTTGAACTTCACTCCATGCAGATATACCTAAATTGCTAATACATGTATATAAATACTAAGCATTCCCACTAGTCATGGTAAAATTACACTCATGGAAGTTTAGGCTCCGACTGCAGTATGCAACTGGATTCTCCCCCCTCATCATCTTTTTGAGATAGCACTGCCTCAACGGCGAAAAGGGATACATTCATCTGGACAATGAATTCTTTATCGAAATTTGGGTAATGGAACACTGGTGCATTAAATAATGCCATTAAAATGTGTCAAAGGGGTGTTGACGGAGTTCCTTCCATTTGAACATGGCAACATTATTTTTAATACCTCTAATAGCAGTCCTCCAATACAACTAAAGTTGGGTATGAAGCGGTGGTAGTAGCTGACCATCCCCAAGAATAATGAATGTCTAACTTACTATTTGTCATAGTCATCCTATTGATAGGTTCCACCTTGGCTGGTTGAGGTTTCAACCCTGTCACATCATCTATAAAGCTGATTACTCCAGCTGATCCTTGAAAAAGTGACATTTTTGGTGTTTAATCTTGATGTTGGACTCAACCAGCTGGTGGAATACCTCATACAAATATAAAAGTGCTCAAAAAATATACAGGAGTATACATTGATGTTATTGAGGTAAAAAAGGTCACTTGACAACTTAAGATCACCAAGGATAGTTTCCATCACCCCTTGGAACATATTTGGGCATAACACAGCCCTTGGGAAATACATGTCAGTTGAAAAAGCCTCTTGGACTAAATTATGGCGCATTCTCCTGTTCTGCCATGGGCAACTCGATTTACCAATAACCAGAGATCAAATCCATTGAGGAGAAGCAACAAGATCCCACTAACTGATCCAAAGCATCATCAATCC
The DNA here is from genome assembly GCA_022478985.1 of Massospora cicadina. Classification (NCBI taxonomy): domain Eukaryota; kingdom Fungi; phylum Entomophthoromycota; class Entomophthoromycetes; order Entomophthorales; family Entomophthoraceae; genus Massospora; species Massospora cicadina. Next base: position 54,949 of record JAKSZP010011013.1, read on the forward strand.
GCAGCAAGGAATATGAGTCCTTCTTGGGGAAACTATTGAGATTCTGGTAATCTATTACTATGTGGTTGGTGCCATCCTTCCTTTTTACAATTAGAACGGGTGAAGCCCAAGACTCTTTAATGGTTCAAGCATTTGCTTGTTTGAGTAGCTTTTTGATCTCCTCAGTTACTACTCCCTCAGCAGTCCTAGACTGGAAGATCGGCCAAGATGTGATGAGGGGGATGATCCCCAGTGTCCACTTAATGGACCACTACCCGCATGCACCCAAAATCATGATCATTGACAGCAAAGATCTACTTGTATTTTTTTTAAATCTGGCTTCCACCTGATCTTTCTGGTCTTTCAATAGCCCACTAAATTTTCACATGTACAACTGCCATTATGCCGAGCTGTGGTTCTATGGGCAGACCAAATTCATCCAGAGACCTAAACTCATGAACCCAGAGGACCTCTTCGACTGGGATCAAATGCAAATATGCCACTATTTGGTGCCAGCGGATTCATATTGGTCCGTTCTAGAGATTCATTACCAAGACCTTGATCTCTTCAAGTCCTGGGAGTATAATGCCTGGGATGTGGGGCTCAAGCCGCAATTGCTTATAGGGCCGATGACCTCCACATAAAAATCAGCAGGAACTTCCACCTCTAATTCAGTGTTTATTAAAACTAAGTGAATGGAGGGGATATATTTAGGGCTAGCAGCTCTAAGCGGTAGCCCTTGATATTAATATATTTGATGGGAAAGGGCCCAGGTCTTGCTCTTTATTAAGTGGTAACAAGCTGGAATTACCTCAATATTATATGCAAGGTTAATGTGACCCATGTGCACCAGATCCTTTGGCATTCTGCTGGAGGTAAGTTAAATTTGGATCCGTTTTCCCAGAATTTTGAAGGTCTCCGCCATCATATCAACAACAGCCCCAAAGTTTCATATAAAATTGAATACAATCAACAGGTTATAGTTATTGTTTAGTAGCACTATCACTGGGGTACATTGACCATATAACTAAACCGCAAGGGTAGCGCACTATATGCTCCTTCAGAGACCGTGCTTTCTGCGTCCACAGTCCCATACACCATACGATGTTCCACGTCAGGAGTTAGTGACAACTTTGCTACCAACTTTTGTGGAACTATGTTAACTGGGGAATCCATATCAATTATAATGTAGACACGGGTTTTTGCTAAAATAAGGATATAGTATGTACACTCAGAGTAGGATGAATTCTGTTTATTTACAGCGTGGACATCTAACAGATCCCTTTTCCCAAAAAACTCATAATAACCTCCCTGACTTTAAGGTACTCTTTCACAATAGCGCCCACAAGGAGGGAAGCGTTTACCCCTTTTAAGAGAGGCGCATCAGCAGATGGATATTGCTCGTTGGTAGAAAGTTGGTCAAACATTTAACAAGCATAAGGATTCAGTTGCTCCTGAGGCCCATCTTCTGCTGTGTCCTTGTCTTATGCTCATATCAGTAAATTCACCCTTCCAACTGGCTGCTGATATAGAAATGTGTCGTTGTACTGAATAACTTTCATTAAATGTATGGGGTAGGTTCAGGTGGGACATTTTAAGTCAGGAAAGCGGAGGTATAGAGTCCCACCTAAACTCAGCTCTGACTTTTCCCTAATTGCACTGATCCTGCAGTAGATAATGGACTCAACATTTGGGGCAACCTCTTGCCAGGTGCCCAGAGCGACCGCTCTCAAAAAAATTGGCCCCATAAGACCTGGGTCCTTGGATGTTGTAATATGGTTCACACCAAAAGTTGGACAGAGTTTGAGCGGTGTAAACAGGCCCAACCTGATAGTTGAACCGTTGATGGCAACTTGGTTGGAAGTGAGGCGCGTAGTGATAATAAGGCTATGGGTTACTAATTGGACGCTGAGCAGAGCAGAATAATTCCCCCAAATAAGAAAGTCTGGCAGCGGAGGTGATAGGTTTCTGCTCTATATTGGGCGGAGGGAAAGTAGTGGATAGACAGCGTACAATTTGAACGATTTTAAGCAAGGGTACGTCATCCTCTAAATATGGAGTCATAACATTGTAAAGCTCCTGGTATAACCTCACTGCGGAGGTCATTGCAATGCATACATTGGCTTCAGCTAGATCACCTTCCCCAATTAACACATGGGCTTCTGATGTAATTGGCAAACAAATGTGGTAATGGTCTCGTTACGCTGGAACCCAGTGGTCAAGAACTATGGCTTCCACGGAGCCATCTTCATGCTTCCTCCAAACAACCGCAGCACAGTTTCCTTCACTTCTTGATAGGTAACAGAACTGTTTAAAAGATAGCAAGTAACTTGGTCAGCGCTCTCACATCCAAGGTATAAATTAATAATTTTGCTTTCCACCAATCTGAAGCTCCTTATACTGCAAACTCAAGTCACTTAAAGAAACCATAGATGTTCCCTTCACAATTAATGGAGACAACTTATAAATACAAACCTCCTGCAGAAGCTTATACTTTTATTTGAGCACAGCATCCAAGGCAAGCTTGAGTTCTGCATATTTGACCGGTGCAGTGTATCAGAAAGATCTCTTGTCAAAGCAAGCCTGATGTGACATGGCCAGCAACTGTAGACTTTTGAATGTTTTGTTATTGATCATTGGGCCCCCTGTAGTGAGCACCACTGTTATATTTCCAGTGGAATCGTTGATATACACCAAAGGATTTTTGCACCGGGCTGAGCCCACTGAGTAATAGAACGGATAATATGGAGATTGTTGGTCCTTCACACACATAAAATAATATAATAAAATAAATAGGAGCTATTGCTCCAACACCACTTTAATAATCTTTAATATCTTCAGTAGACGCTCTCTTCTCCATCATTATTTCTTAATAAAAAATCCCCCTTTCAATCATCTCATCTCACTGATATTTCAGCAACCTTGGCCGATACTAAACCTTTTTACTTAGTGATTCATTCCACTGCATCTCATTGGTTCCAGCAGAGATTACTATGTATTAAATTCATAGTCACCTTAATTGGAGGTGACCAATCACTGTTTGTTGTATGCCAAAATCTCATTATTTATCATTGATCAACACCACCCTATCACCCAATTAAGAGGCGATTTATATATGCTTATCAACCCAATATCGCCAGCCTAAGGCGCTCAATAATCAAAACATATAACTAGGCATGGCGGTTATGACCCATTCCACCATAACATCCTATATATTATTGTCCAGTTATACCAGAATCTTGACAGGGCCCTTAAGTGGATATAATAGAGAGGAGTGGTAGACTGCGTGGACTTAATAGTGATCTGGCAGTTGGAGGCTACATGTCATGGTTGAATGACTTGATAGTAGGCACCAACCTCAAAGATAAGGATGGGCTGCAGGAGGCCCAGAAGGTGAAACTTCAGGCTCTCCATGATCTCAAACACACATTATACCAACGCTAGGTACAAGCCAAATATGCCCAGGTTTGTACTAGTTAGGTGAAAAACACCCAGCCCCTTGTATCAGCCCAGGCGTTAAAACGGATGAGCTACTTAACAAACGAAGATGTTTCAATTCAGTTGATTGGAGAAGAGAAATTGAAACTCGTTCTAGTTTTGAAATTATGCGTTTGGGTAGAATACAACTTCAATTAATTACTAAAGGGAAGAAAATTTTGGTGTATTCTACCAATTTGGATGGAAGTATTTGCCTATTGGAGCATCAAGGCTTGTGCCCACTTCAGTGGATCCTGAATTACCCCAGCAATATTTAGATATGGTTTTTGAGACCAACATTCCTTGTTGGTCGACTTCTCACAATAAACTTTCCCATTTTTCCCATTTTGTTTATGTTATCTCGGATTATCCTATGCTCAGACCTCTTTGAGGAGGACTCACGCTACATTAGCCATTCCATTTTAAGTATAATTAGGTTATCCCCTAGTGCACCATTGGTTCGCCCCGGCTCCCCTCCACCTGGGATTCTAACCCTTTTTCCTCTTGTGCACTACATCGCCTTTGGTTGGTAATTAACTATAAAGATTGCACTCCTCTACTTAAGTTATTATGGCTCCAGCATCCTCTGCTGGGCTATAGTACCTTTTGTACTAATGGCTAGTTCCCTGGCGTTGGCCCTGTGCACCAAACACTACCACGCTGGGAACTGGAGATCTATGGACACTCTCCTTACATTAGTTGACCAACCTCTTAGTTTTATGTGCACAAACGTTTTTTTGTGGGACTTTTCCAAAGTATAAATGGTAGGCGCAAGCTGTGGGCTTCAGCTGTGGTCAAGTGCACCGATGTTTCCTCTTTTTTACAAAGGTTGGTACATCTTGGCATTATTTAGGCTGCCTCCAACTGGGAAGTACCCACCCTTTATGCTCATACCTGGTGGATACGGATGCTTCTGGGTCTGAAAGTTGTGATTCCCCAACTTTCTGCCAAAATTTACAAAATTAACTTAAAAACATGATTTACTTCGGCAGCACGTTCAGATGATGCCAGCGGAATCAGAGAATATGGGTCTGGGGGTGTTGGCCTTGGATAACGTCGGGCATTCCATTGTTGTTATGGAAATAGGGTCGTTCACGTCTAATAATGCGTTTTATAATGAAAACCTTATATACACCTCTGAACCATATTTGATCTCTCATAGCTCAAATAGGAAACCTACTCCTGTATATCAAATCACCCCAGAAAATCCCCGTTTGACCTCTTCCATAATTTGCAGAACTCAGGAAGTTGAAAAGGAGCTGCGCTTACAATACAACAACATTTATGCATCTGCTGAAGATATGGTGGGATATGGGGCCTCAGTAGTAAGAGTGGTCAAATATCCCTCTCCATTCTTTGATTCAAACACATACCAGGGTGACATGTTAATACCAGATGAAGAGTTTGGTGCTGATTTACTGGCGTTAGTCTGCTTTAAATAAAGACCATTCGGGGTATTTTCTACTGACTGCTACCCTTTTCTCCCCTTTTGGAAATTCTGCATCACTATTCTGGTGGATACAGGCGTCATTGAAAACTTTATGTACCAAAGCCTAGCCGACTACCTTGAGCTGAGCTACTTGCCAGGTGGTATAGTTAGGAAAGGGCATCCTAAGGTATTTACTCTGAAGGTCATTGAGACAGTGGACTATCAGGTTGGCAAGTACCACTGTCTAATCACTTCCAAGTTGTCAAAAACCTCTTGTACCCTATCACTTGGGTGTAAGTGGTGGCAGAAGTTTGACGTTAGAACCAACTTGAAAATAAATACCCTATTCTAACTTTATAGAATGGTCACATAATTGTTGTTCCTTTGTCTGAGGCTAACTTTCAGGGCGAATTGACAAACTGGCCCCACCTTCACACCCTTAGCTTTGCCCCTATGCTGAAGCTCACCGAGGAGGTTCCCCTACCTTCTTGTTTGGAGGGTTTGGAATCTTCCTTTGATGCAGCATCTGCTAAAGCACTACCGGATCACTCTGAGTTCAATTGTGAGTTAGAGCTAACTGTGGACTGGTGCATATCTATTCTCTCATCTACCCATTAACCGTCTGGGAGGAAGAAGCATTAGATGTGTGGGTGAAGGAGCAGTTAGCCAAAGGCGTGATTTTTCAGCGTACCTCCCCTGTATGCTCCCCACTTCTATTTGTTGAGAAGGCTGATGATAAACTATTCCCATGTGTAGACTATGGGAACCTCAACAATGTCACTTACCAGATCTATATCCCATCGCTTTGGATTCTCAGATTTTGCGCTATGTGGAGCAGGCTAAGTTCTTTTTTAAGAAAGATTGCCTCAATTTGTTCAATAAATTTCGGATTAAAAAGGGAAGAGTGGTTAACCGCATTCTGTACCAGAAAAGGGGTTTTCCAGTTTTGGGTCATGCCCTTTGGTCTTGATAATGCCTCTGCTATCTTTCAACGCCGCATTGATGCAGCTTTGGGGGACCTATTAGGGTTATGCGCGGTTGCCTACATGGATGATATCCTAATGTTTTACCCTGATCATGATTCCCATGAAGTACACCTTTGGCAAGTGGTATAGAGGTTAAAGGCAGCCAGCCTTACGCTGAAGGTTAGCAAGTGTGAATTTTTCAAGTTTTAGATCACTTTTCTGGGCAACGTCGTGTTTGACCAAGGACACATGATAACTCCAGATAAGGAGAAGGCTATTTGTGAGTGGCCTACCCCCACTTCAGCCAAGGAATTGAGGAGCTTTTTGGGGATGTGTATGTTCCTCAAGATGTTCACGCTCAATCTTTCCGAGGTGGCATCACCCTTATATAAGGCTAGCGGTGCAAAGGTGCTTCAGTGGTCATCTGTTTTGGGAGATACTTTCCAAGCAGTGAAGTGAACCCTGTTGTCCACGTTTGTCCTTCGCCATGTTGACCCTTAAAAAGTGTTCATTGTGTCTACTGATGCCTCCAACTTCGCCATAACGGCTGTCTTGTTACAAGTAGGCGAAATGGTATAGAGCATCCGGTGGGCTATTTTTCTAGGAAAATGTCTTTGCCTGAGTAAAATTACGCCGTTTATGACAAAGTGTTATTAGCAGTGGTGGAGGCGCTGACTTATTGGCATCACCACTTGCATGGCTCCTCCAAACTTTTTCATGTACGTAAGATCACCATGCCTTGCTGTACTACTGCACTCCTCATGTCCTAACCCCATGGCAGGCCCATTGGCATGAGACCCTTGCCCAATTTGACTTTTCTTATGAGTTCACCAAGGGCAAAGAAAATGGGTTGGTGGATGATTTAAGCCGCAACCTTTCTTTAGCTCCTGATCCAAAGGAGGTTTAGGTTTATAACACCCAGTTGATGATTTCGCCAGGTAAGATTTTATCTCAACTTCCCGCTCCCACGGCCAACAGGCCAGCGCTTTTACCTCTGGAGAATGCGGAGGAATACAGTATGTTCAGAAAGGTAGTTTAATCTCAGCTGCTATCAGCCAAATATACTATGGTACTTGCCAAGAGCGCTTTGAATCAAGAGGATCTATCCAGGGGCGATCAAGTGAGGGATGAGATGGTGTGTTTTAAGGGGCGACTATGGGTTCCTGCTAGATCACTGCGCCTGGATTCATCTGGGACCATCATGATGGACTCACCGTTGGTCATCCTGGGAAAGCAAAGACCTTGGAGTTAATATGACGCACCTACAATTGGAAGGGCTTTACTGCTCAGGTGGAATGGTATTGTAAAGAGTGCTTGATCTGCAATCAAATGAAACCAAATTGTCAACCTTTAGCGGGGTTGCTGGTACCAGTCCAGAAGGTTGAAGGGCCGTGGACTTCCCTATCAGTGGATTTCATTGTAAAATTACCTGTTTCTGATGGTTATGATGCCATCATGGTGGTGGTGGACCATTTTATTAAGTTTTCCCACTTTAATCCTTGCAGAACAACAATAACCACATCTGAGATGGCTTAGCTCTTCGACACTCATGTGTTTGCGCTTCATAGGATTCCCCAAGAGATTATCAGTGATTGGGGACCCCAGTTTACCTCCATCTTTTGGGAAGAGATGTGTAAGGCTCTTCAGATTCACCATTGCCGTTCAACTGCCTATCACCCCCAATCAGATGGGCAGACTGAATGAGTGAAACAGTTCTTGGAACAGTTACTGCAGTGTTACGCCACCTCAGATCATTCAGATTGGGGTTCTCACCTTCCTATGTCCCAATTTAGCTACAACAACACTTTTCATTCTTTGATTGGTTGTTCCCCTTTTTTCGCCAACCATGGTTTTAACCCCGCTCTTAACATGGAGCCCAGCTATGGATTTAAAGTTGAAGTGGTGGTGGACTTTCCCAAGACAATCAAGAAGGTCCATCAGGGGTTTCCACAAGTTTGAAGGCGGCAATGCAAGTGTATAAGGAGAACGCTGATGGTAAGTGCTGAGTGGTTCCAGCGTACAAGGAAGGGGATCTTGTGATGCTTTATGCTCGTAACATCCCTATCAAGCCATGCAAAAATCTGGGACCAAAGAGGATTGATCCTTACCGCGTTGTTAGAAAGGTGGGCCATTTCTCATACCATTTAGATCTTCGCTCTTTGTTTCAGATCTTCTCTGTTTTTCATGAGAGCACATTGACATTGTATGAAGGCCCCCACAAGAGACTCCCGAGGCTTATCTCATGGATGGGGCACCAGAGTGGGAAGTGGAGAATATAATAGACTACCGTTGCGTTAAAAGAAGATTTGAGTACCTGGTATCCTAGAAGGGTTTTGACGCGGCAGAGAACAGTTGGGTACCAGCACGTGATTGTGTACATGCCTAAAACCTAATCAAAGCATTCCATAATCATTTTCCTGAAGCTGCAGGATCAAAGTACAATTCAGCTGTTGCTGCTATGAAGCTGTCTCCTGCACATAAGGACTTCTCCTTAGCAAACGACCCTGGAGGGGGTGGAGCCCAAGAAGCAGGAGAGGGTAATGTCATGGTTGAATGACTTGATAGTAGACACTAACCCCAAGGATAAGGCTGGGCGGCAGGAGGCCCAGAAGGTGAAACTTCACCCCTCCCTGACCTCAAGCACACATTAGACCAACACCGGGTACAAGCCAAATATGCCCAGGTTGATACTAGTGAGGTGCGAAACGCCCAGCCCCTTGTATCAGCCCAGGCGTTAAAACGGATGAGCTACTTAACAAACGAAGGTGGTTCAATTCAGTTGATTGGAGAAGGGGGTTTGAAACCCGTTCTAGTTTTGAAATTATGCGTTTGGGTAGAATACAACTTCAATTAATTACTAAAGGGAAGACAATTTCGGTGTATTCTACCAATTTGGATGGAAGTGTTTGCCTATTGGAGAATCAAGGCTTGTACCCACTTTGATGGATCCCAAATTACCCCAGCGATGTTTAAATTTGGTTCTCGTGACCAACCTTCCTTATTGGTCAACTTCTCACAATAAACTTTCCTGTGTTTCCCATTTTATTTATGTAATCTCGGACAATCCCATGCGTAGACCTCTTTAAGGAGGTCTCACGCTACATTAGCCATTCCATTTTGAGTATGATTAGGTTATCCCCTAGTGCATCGTTGTTTTGCCCAGGTTCCCTCCACCCTGAAGCTTACCTCTTTTCCCCTTGTGCACCGCATCGCCTTTGTTTGGTTGGATTACTATAAAGATTGCACTCCTCTACTTAAGTTATTTTGGCTCCAGCACCCTATTCTGGACTCCAGTACCATTTGTACTAATGGCTAGTTCCCTGGCGTTGGCCCTATGCACCAAGCACTACCACGCTGTGAACAGGAGAGTTATAGATACTCTCCTTACACTGCAGAGATCAGATGGTAATACCTCCTGGACTGAGAAGTAAAGAACGCGATTGTTACTAATATTTTGAGGGGTACTTTAATTTGTAGATTTTGTGCATCCAGAATCAACAGAGAATCAATTGAGATATCATGGTCAGGGCATCGCTTATTATCAAAGACCGCTTATAGTCCTAGGTAGCTGTAGTAATGTGCTCCTAGACAAGCAAATGAGTTTTTCAGATGTATGTAGGAAGTTCAAAAGCTGCATGGACTGGGGTCTTGATGAAGGGATCTACTGTGAAGGATGGTCATATCCCAAGGTCACTTAGAAGGATGAGAGCCTATGGAAAAGTGCAAGAATATTCTGTAGACAAATTGGGCTAAGGGTAAGTCTGATGATTTGTGATCTAAGGTTGCAGTTACATAGCATCAAAGATATCGCTCTACCATCTGATGTAACCTCTTTTTTGACCATTCAAACGGGGGTGAAATGCTTTTGAGCGAATGAGCTTGTCTTTAAAATGAGAGGTGATGGCTTCCAAGAAACGTTCAGTAAATTAAGGGCACAGTCATTGTTGATTTCCTGATCACCAAAACTTTTGCAAAGACATGTCTGACAAACAACTTGGCATTCTCCTCAACAGTGATAGTTTTAATTATGAGAATAAACTGTGAGTATTTGGTGAACTAATTTACCACCACCAAAGTAGCAATGAAACTTCTGAAGGGGATAGTTTCACAAGGAAATCTATGAATACTAAAGTCCATGGTCCTTAGGCCTTCTGTAAGGGGTGGAGGAAACCCTTCAAGCCTGACCAATCAGATTAGTCCTGGCACAAGCAATGCAAACAGAAATCCTTTTTTTGAAAATTATGGGATTGTCAGGCATCACCCTTTACTGGGTGAAGCCTTTTAGAGGGGTAATAACTTACTAAAATTAAATTCTTAGTAAATGCCAAATGGGGCTCCTCATTAACTTGAGTTGATCCCATTTAAAGTGTCAGGGATCATCTCAGATAATTCTTGTTAATATTTGAGTGAATATGCTATCCCAAAACTACCAGGAATAGATTCTGATAACAATTAAAGTTCTATGATTACTGAAAACTAATTTTAAAGATAATTTATTGGTAGTTACTATTATTTATTAATCGTTATTATTTGATTAGCAACTGATACTGGGAGTATTGTTGAGCTAAACAAACAATTGCTCGTTAGCATTTTACCCCTGCTTCTCATGAATTCTCTCGCCTCACCCTATCAGCCTTAGCACTTAAACTATCATGAGGCTCTGATATAAAAACCTTATTATTTACCCTATTATACCTAATATAATATCACTTGATTCACTATCATTAATATGAGATATAATTTAAACTAGTAAATAATAAATAAATCCCTTCTCTGATAAGGATTGATTGTGCTAAAATTAAGGAGAACTTCTCCCCCTTTCTCCTGGGCGTCATGATGTACTAAGCCTACTGCATCTACCCTACTGCTGGAATTCTGGAGGCACCTAGCGAGCACCCCACCTTTCCAGAATTCTGCCAAGTTGTGCTCACTACAGGAGGTCCCTGTATACCACTAAGGTTTCACCTCTAATTTAAAGAAGGGATCTCTCACCTGCTCTGAGCTGAGCTCCTAAGTAGCTTTACAAGTTGTCAGGCCTAATGACAACTCTTTTGAGGAATCGCTGAACCTTCTATTATTAGGTTGTTTATTTATAAATTTCTGAACCTATAACAGAGGTTTAGTTTCAACTTTCCGCTGTTTAACCAAGGATCCCTGCAAAGCCATCAGCTCCCTCTTTGAGCCCCCCAGTAGCTCTTTCCAGGGCGTATCTTTGATGCTAGCTATCAGCACCAATGACCTTTCCAGATAAAATCCCTAATGCCAGCTATTAGCACCAATAACCTTTTTGAGACAAATCCTTAATGCCAGCTACCAATGCTGATGATCTCCAGGGGACCATACCTAATGCAGGTCAACATGAGCCTGCCTATCCCCTTGACCATTCTGAAGAGGACGAAAAAGTAACTCTCTTGTTTGAGGTTTTAGTTAGGAGGTGACTTATAGCCACTGTTTTTTGGCCATAAGTGCTGACCTCTCACACACTCCAAACTGATGTCAGTCATAACAGGCAACAACAGATTTCATATTTGCGTTCCATCCATTCCAACGCTGCTCAGAGATGAGAGATGGTATCCAAAATCTCTCCCCTTAAATCCCAAAATTATGAAGTTTTGCATTTACAGATTCCAAAATCAGTGAATAAATTAATTGGTATTGGCTGCTGATTAATTACCCTAATTTTTATATCTATATCATATTAGTAATTAAACAGGGGAGATTAAAGGTTAGCTCTTCAAAAAGTTGAGTTGGGCTAATTTGTAAACTACGATTTGATTCAGGCTCCTTAATATTTGGGTTGAACTATTCTGAAAGTTTCCAAGGTACACATCTCATTAACTTAAGTAAGTTATCCTGACAATTTTTTATTATAAAGAAACTCCAGTGTGCTAACCATTCAATTTGATTAAGATAATTCCATTTATCAGCTGATTCTAACTTTCCAGGTCTAATCCTTGATGTCAGAAAACGATGCTGATTACCTTCCATGAGCTTCTGAACCAGCTGTCATGAGGTTAATCTCAGGATGAACCAAAGGGGAAGACCTCTGTTTAGGCGCTGAAAGCGAAAAATGTTATAAGGATGAGTGCACCCTGAACTCTCATCATAGAATCAGTTGTAAAATATCCTGGCTGATCTGTTTTATAAATTTATATTTTCGTGCCTATACCCAAAC